>APFE031270440.1:84054-96962 GCA_000404065.3 Pinus taeda | reverse complement strand
TGGTTCGGGGAAGAATGGTTCACTTATATTAGAGTGTTTGGGAGCACTGTACCTCCACATGTCCTACCTCTATATGTCCCCGACAAGATTTTGGCTAGGGAAATTGCCTATCAGACTTGCTCAGAAGGTGGCCTGACCAAAGAGCTTAAAGACAAGAAGAAGGCCATATGGCCTTAGTTTCCTGTAGCTTGTGCGGCCTTCTCATTGTTCGATGTAGGACACGCTTTTGCCGAAGTGGAGAATGTGACGTCTCTACAGTTATTTAAATTCCCCGCTCAACCTTTTGACCTAAATAATGTTGCCCATGATTTCACTATAAGTGTCAGAATAAAAGTGTTCGTTGGAAAGAAAGATTTATTTGATGATTTGTTTCAAAGTAAAAGTTCATTCCAGGAATTTTTGCGAGAAGCTCGGTCGAGGTTATCCCCAGATGACCTCCAAAGATTTTTGTTATTCAGAGAAAGAAGGCTAGCCAGTGTTCCTCTAGAAAATCTTCGACTGCTCGCCAGAGAGCCTACTCCCAGTGTCAGCCTCAGCGGAAACTTTAGTACTTCCAAATCCAAATCTGTCGCTGCCCAAGGAACGCCTAAACTATCTAAGAAATCTGCAAGCGACCAAGGAAAAAGTGAAGAAACAGCAAAAGATACAGCTCAGTCAAGTGCAATGTCGCAACAGCAAGTTATCGCCTCCCCAGCAAGAGATGTCCCTCCTCCCATCATTAAATCGCCACTCGTCACAACAGAGCTCGACAAAGAATGGGAACACTTGAACGGGCTAATCAGCCTTGAAGGGCAAGTCCCAAGAACACCTATGAGCGACGCACAGGTAACACAGGAAATGGTTTCGACCATGGTCGGTAGTGTCTCAGAAACGGATCACAGTCATATCGCTCCGCCTTCTGAGCTCCTACTTAGTGTAGAGGAAATTCCCCCACTGGACGTATTCTATAGTCCCCAACATAAAGTAGTGGTGAGGAAACAAAGAAAGAAGAGAAAGGTGGAGAATACGCTGTCATAGGACGCTGAACATTTAGACGTCTGATGGAAAGACCCTAGCAACAACCCGATAGAAAATCTCACGAAGTTGTCTCAGATCGCAGGAGCATACGCTTCTGCGACTATCGACAAGGCGTCAGAAGTTCAGCAACTATTGAGGGAACAAGAAAACCAAATACAGCTACTACAACAACAGCTACAACAAGCCAATGCTAGTATGGAAGCGTCCAAACAACTCAAGAAACTACAAGAGGACTTTCGGCAGATGTAGATAAGATATCAAAGAAGCCTAGACGAAAAAGGAAAGTAGTTGCAAGGTTTACAAGAAATACACAAGGATGAGCCCAAGCTTGCCGAATTTGTTTCAGAGTCTGCTGGCTTAAATGAGCAACTTTTGCAGCAACAAGAAGAGTTGGGACGTAAAATATCGCAGTGGAGTCCCTATTGCGAGCTGAGCGATAAACTCACCAATCAAGTGACGGACTTGCGAAGTGACTACGACCAGGTTGACAGACGAGTGACAGAGTACTTAGCTTGGCAGGATGGAGAGGAAGGGAAGAGAGTAAATGCACCCAGAATAAACGAGAGCCATAAAGAATTTCTCTTTAACAAATGGGACGATCAAATCAGGCAGGCAGAATAGGCGGCAGAGACAGCGGCGACACAAGCGAGCGTTCTTATCAACTGTGTAAATGAGAATTTACACAGAGCCAACTTAATCACAGAAACCACCCGAGGGTACCTACCAAACAAGTCATGAATGGAGGCAGGATGGAAGCAGAAGGCGCAGGAAAAGGGAAAAGCGATCCAGGCATTGAACAAGTTGAATTGGGAGTGTTACTGGGCATACTTATCAAGCCACACAGTCAATGGATGACTGTGAAATGCATCATAAACTCAGCCGAGAAAGCAGTGCCAGCTCTCATAGATTTTGTTTTCGCATCCCAGCTCAGTGCAGAAGTCGGCCAACCGACTCTTCTCAAATCCATGATGAACACTTGCAGTTTTAAGGACCAAATTTAGAAGTAGCTTATTTTTAGTAGTATGTTGTTTCTTTTTCTTTAGATTAGAAAAAACACGGTCATTTGAGAACCGTATCTGAAAATTTTGTTAAAACACTATTATTAGAATTAGGAAGTAGTATTTTAACCCTTCTCATGAATTTAGAGAAGGGTCCAGAGATTTGTCAAAAACTTATCCTCAGACCATGCACTTTTGTACCCTCAGAGGAGGTTTTGATGAATGGATGGATCGAGATTTATTTTTACTTGCATTTTGATATCTGCTACTGATGTTGCACTTTTGTACTCTTGGTAGATTTTTGACCAGTAGAGAAGATCGTTTTCTTTGATGTTATGGATAGAATTAGTCATTAATGGTACGTTTATCCTTGGCAATTCCTGCTTATATTTTTTAGGTGATTTACAGTTTCAGTTGTTATTGTTATTGTGATGTTTTGGGTTATCATTTGGCACTTTGTACGGTGGAGTCATATTGTTTATGTTCTGACATATGAATAGCCTTATTATGCGATATGCTGTTCACAACTGTTTTGCCTAACTCTTATGCAAAGTGGTTTTATCTTTAATGATTCTCTTTTTATGATAGCTGATGATCTTTTTACCAGTTATTTTCGAATATTTTTAGATCGCATAATGAAATATAATCCCGGTTAGCATTAGATTTGATGTGTTGTTTCTCACTAGATTCCAATGCATAGGTAAAGTTAAAGAATCTGAATTAGATTAGCTTTAAATACTCTTAGTCAGCATAGTTCAACTTACACACACACGCACGCCAGATCGGGGAAACTGGTCCCGTTATCCCCAGTCGGACCCGCTATACCAAACGGATAAGGAGCTGCCAACCAAGGTCCGGACCGGGTGGGTATCCCCCTTGTTGTTGACCTAATTTTCGGGGCTTCAACACCTTCACATATTCCCAGTCTCCAGCGAAAGTTATGGCCAATTGACCCGCTCAAGCTTGGACAAATCCTCGTGCTATTCTGGTTGCTAATCCAAATGCTCTTCCAGCAAATCCAGAAAAATGGTCACTTAAGAAGAATCCATATGATGATATTCTTACTGAATAACATCTAAATAACTTTATGCTAGCCATGAATCTTAATGGAGTTGCACATGAAGATGTTGTAATCATGTTATTTACTTATACTTTCCAAGGATCTACTCGATCTTGGTATTTTTCCCTTCTAGTAGGGTCAACAAGAGACTGGGATAGATTTCAAGAAGTATTTCTTGCAAAATTTGGTGATGAAAGGACTATAGCATCCTTAATCAATGGTATTTATAAATTAAAGCAAATTCAGATGAAAGGATCAAATACTTCAACTCCAGATATAACAAGTTACTAAACAGAATCCCAACTTCCTCGAAACCTACAATCGATGTACAAATAGAATGGTACATAACCTCCCTCCCTTCTAATATCGCAATTTTTGTAGGTAGAGCCAATAAGGCTACCCTTGTAGAAAGCATGAAGGAGCTCTATCTATAGAGAGAAGAATCATTTCTTTAGAAAAGAGGTCATAGACAGATGAAAGGAAATCAAATAAAGTAACATTCAAAGATGATTCAAAAAATAAAACTTCAAAGGACCCTCTCAACCTTGAAGGACTTCAGATAGTCTTAAAGACCATGTCCAATGAAATGGTTGAAATCAAGAAATAGGTTGCGGAATCATATGCTCCCAAGAAACCTTTTCGCTCATTTAAAAGAAATCATTTTTCTACATCTCAGCCTCTAAATACTATTTCTAATGTTGAGTCTGATCTGGAAACAGAAGAAGACTCCCCAAAGGAAGAGGAAGCTAAAACTAAAGAAGAAGTCAAGTTAAACAGAATGTGGGACTTCATTCTTCCAACTAAAGAGGAAGCAAAAGCTATGCCATCAACTACAAAACTAAAAATTGTCCTGACATGTCTACAATAGTTCAGAAACAGAAAACTACTACTCCTGTAAAGGAGAAGATAATAAGTAAGAAATATAAGACTATTCAAACTAATTCTATTCCACTAGATCCTCCAATTGCTTCCAAAATGTTAGTGATCTCAGATACAATAGAATATAACATAGTCGAAGATATGAAAAAGGTCGGGGTGAATATTTCATTACATGAGCTGACTAAACTCAAACAACAACAAAAAATTCTAGTCACAGAGTTAAAAGCAGTTCCTGTAGCTCCTCTGTCATCCGCCGTGGTCACTCAAGCTTCTTATGATATGGGAAAACCCCCTTCATCTCCAAACAAAGTAAATCCCTCACATTTAGTTTTGATAGGTGATAGTTCTATCTCTCATACACCTCTGTTTCTTCTTACTTATGAGATTTTCAACAAAAAAGTCCATAATTGTCTTCTTGATTTAGGAGCCTATTCAAATATTATGCCAAGAATTTTGTGCACCAAATTGAATATTACACCCCAAAAATTCATTGTACACATGGTCCAAATGGACAGAAGCCAAGTAGAGGTACTTGGAGAGATAATATTAGTTTCAATTAGGCTTTCTTCTAATCCAAAAGTTTTGCAGATAATCGATATTCTAGCGGATGAGATCCCTAAATTTTATGGTTTAATTTTAATTAGGGATTGGTCTGAAAAGTTGCACTGGTACTTTGCAATTGATTGGTCTTACATGTGGTTGCCACATAATGGTAAACCAAACCAAATCAGAGTAGATCATGAAATGTTCATAAGTACACAGTCACTAATCTCGAAGGAAGCAATGAACCTGTAGCTTTCACCAATAACATTACTGGAAACTACTCGTCTAAGTCATTCTTGGGATCATTTAATGCTCAAAGATATCCCTTTCTAGATAATGTTGTAATATATCATATAGAAAAAATTTCACAGACAGATGCTTCCAAGTGTGTATATGTTGTTGATAAAGTTGTAAATAATTCACTATTTGTTACCCTTTATTTTGATGGTTCCAATTCTGAGGATGGTGCAGGTGCAGGATGCATCTTAATCAACCCGAAAGGAGAAAACATCATGTTAACCTACAGGCTTGAATTTCAATGCACTTACAATACCGCATAATATGAAGCTTCGATTCAAGGGTTGTAACAAGACATTGGCCTTAATGTCAAGTATTTGCAAGTATATGGAGACTCGAAAATAGTTATTAAATAGGTAAGAAACAAAATTCATTGCATTTCTGGGCATCTCAATCATTATCAATGTTTAGCCCAGAATTGTACTTCTTATTTCATTGCTTTTAACATTTCTTGAGTCCTGAGATTACAAAATTCAAGTGCTAACTTACTTGCCAATGTAGTATCCAGACTTATACCTTGAGAAGAATTTAATCTAGATAGATTTTCAATAGAGTTAGTTTTTACACCATCCATTCCTGATAATGTAACAAATTGGAGAGTGTTTAATAATGATGCTGATATAATCAACTGTGTAAGATCAGAAGTATCTTATGAGGAAAAAATCATAGATGAACACAAGCACAACTTGCAAATCAATGATAAACAAGATCAAAACCCAATTCTGAAATCTATAGTCAAAATGGAAGATCTCTATGATTTGAAAGATAGATTTAAGAAGATTACCAACTCCAAGACTTAGAGTTCTACTCTGAGATTTGAAGTGGTAAACCTAGTTACAACTAAAAAACCTCAAAGTATCAACCTAGGTCTTGGTTTATGACCCAAAGAAAGGATATCATTGATCAGTTTGTTGAAAACATATAAAATTGTGTTTGCCTGGGATTACTTAGATCTCAAGGCCTATGATTCCTCTGTAATTCAACATACTATACCAATGACTTCTAATGAGAAACCAATTCAACAGAAGCTGAGAAAGATTCATCCAAACCTTGAAAGTCAAATCAAATCTACGTTGAACCAACTTCTTAAAGCAAAGATAACATTTCCTATTAGACACTCAAAATGGGTATCAAATATGGTTCCGGTGAGGAAAAATAATGGTGAAATTAGGATTTGTATTGGTTTTAGAAACTTGAATAGAGCTTGTCAAAAAGATAATTTTCCTTTGCCTACCATGGAACAAATATTACAATCAGTTGTAGGTTCTGAGCTAATGTCTTTTGTAGATGGATTTTCAGGATACAATTAGATTCTTGTACATCCAGATGACAGGATAAAGATGACATTTAAGACCAAGTGGGGAACGTATTCTTATCAGAAGATGCCTTTTGGACTTATCAATGTAGGTGTTACATTCCAAGGTGCCATAGATATTGCTTTTAAATGTCTAATTAGTAAATCAGTTTTTATTTACCTAGATGACATCACAGTCTACTCTAGGAAGATAAACAATCATTTGAATGACCTAAAGCATATTTTTGAAAGATACAAGAAATGTGGCATTTATTTGAATCCAAAAAAGTCATACTTTGTTTAGAAGAAGGCAAGCTTCTTGGGTTCATAGTGTCCAAGAAAGGAATTTATATTAATCGCGATAGAATTCAAGAAATTGAAAAGATTCCTCTCCCACATAAAAAAAGGCCATGTAATCATTCCTAGGCTAGATCAATTTTCTAAAAACATTTGTTCCATATTTCTCACAGATTGCTTTACCCCTTCAATCAATGATAAGAAAAAATGTAGTTTTCAAATGGGGTAAAACTAAAAGAGAGTCATTTGAGTCAATAAAAAAGGCCATCGTCAATTCTCCTTCTTTAACCACTCCAAACATTCTCAATCCTTTTGTGTTGTACACTTTTTCATTTGATACATCATATACAACAGTTTTAACACAGTTAAATGATCAAAACATAGAAGCACATATCTCTTTTTTTAGTTCAAATTTACAAGGTGTTGAGTTAAACTACTCAACTGTTGAAAAACAAGCTTTTGCTGTCTTTAGAACCTTGAAACATTTAAGACCTTTTCTCCTCAAAAATCATACAAAAATGATAGTACCTTACCCTGCAGTAAGGCAACTTTTGATTCAAAGAGAGGTGGGGGAGAAAAGAGCCAACTAGGTGACTGCATTTCAATAATACGATGTAGAAATCCATCCATCTAAAATTGTTAGGGGCAAAGGTTTTTGCAGGATGATAGCTAGAGCTTCCCACTTATAAACAGAAGAAGACCAAGGTAATGAAGTGGAAATATCAGAGGTAAGCCTCAATGATGTGCAATCACATTTTTTTGATTTGAAGTTTTATTTAAAGAATGGATATGCTCCTATGCATCTCAATTATAAAACAAAATGTGCTTTAAGGTTGAACTCAAACCAATATAAATTGGTTGATGATGTATTATTTAGAAACAATTATGGTTTGTTGTTATTAATATGCCTTAAGAAACTTGAAGCTCAAAACATTATGGAAGAGTTACATGATGGACCAACAGGAGGTCATTTTGGAGGAAACACCACAACCCATAAAACCATACATGTAGGTTATTATTGGCCAACAATGTTCAAAGATGCACATGAATATGTAAGAAAATGAAAAACTTGTTTAACTGTAGCTGGAAGAGAAAAGAAACCAGCATTCCCTTTGTTGCGAGTCAATATCAACAACCATTCGAACAATGGGGATTAGGTATAATTGATGACATTGTTCCTAAATCTTCCACGCAACACAAGTACATTCTTACAGCTACTAACTATTTGATGAAATGGGTAGAGCCTATCCCACTAAAGGTAGCTAATACATAAATTGTTACAGATTTTATTGATCAGTAAATAATTACCAGGTTTGGCCTCCCCACAACTTTAATGTTTGATAATGCATCTTATTTTTCTGGAAATACTGTGGTAGAATTTTCTTTGAAAAGAGGTTTCAAATTGAAGTATTCAACCAACTATTATCCACAAGGTAATGCATTAGCTGAATCAACAAAAAAAAACCTTATAAGAATCATCAAGAAAAATATTGACCAAAATCATAGGAATTGGCACAAATCATTGGCATTTTCTCTTTGGGAAGATAGAATAACACAGAAGGCCTCAATCTATTCTTCTCCATTTTCTTTAGTTTACGGGAAAGAAATAGTTCTCCCCACAAACATGGCAATCCCATCTCTCACCCTAGTGCAGTTTATCAATGAAAATCCTTCATCTTCTCTTAAAGCAAGACAATTACAGATTCTTAAACTTTAAGAAGAAAGAGAAAAGTCTAAAGCTACACATTTCCATCATCAATAGTTAGTTAAATCCTCTTTTGATACAACCTCTACCAGTCATAAAACTTTTCAAGTAAGTGATATGGTTTTGAAATGGGACAAAGTTCATGAGGAAAAAGGTAAGCATACGAAGTTCCAAAGACTGTGGCTTTGACCATTCCAAATCATTGAGAAAACTGGTCCATCAACATTTTCGTTACAGGACTTGCCAAGTAAAGTGGATTTCGTGCGTGTTAATGGGAAAATTCTAAAAAAATACTTTTCCTAGAAGAAAACCTCTTCTATTTTTGTATCATATTGTCTCTAAGATTCTTAGGAAAATAAACATTAATGAATTATTTAATCTTGGCTTCTGAAAATAAAATCTCTGATAATATTTTTATTTTTCACTTCAGTAAGTAGGAAAAGTTGAAGAAATAGTTAGAGCATTTGAGTATCAAAATGAACCTTATTTCTTTGAAGAAACTTGACCTTCCTAGAAACATTTGTTCAATGAACAAGGTCTTATCTTTATAAAGTATAGATTTCTTGTTATCAGTCAAAGAAAATAATATTTAACCCAATAAGGACTTTCTTCAAATGAGTATCTCAAAACTCTATCATTATCATCCAAAACTCTTTAAAAGGGCCAGTGGTTCTGCTATGAAACCAACTCACAAAAAGATAGAAAAGATAGATCAACACCTTAGAATTCAGCCTCATTGACGGGGCAACCTCCTTTACATTACACAAATAAACAATTCTTGGATGATACAAATGACTAAGCCTCCCTTCTATATATAGGAGTCTAAGGGGTCACAATATAATTAGTCCAACATAACAGTAATAACATAAGGGAACAACAATAACAATAGTGGGTTTCTATGGGGCACACTAATAACAATATGGGGAAAATAGAGGCACAATAATAACAATAAGGGCTACAATGACAATAGTAATGGGAGAATCACTAGTATTATAGGGACCTAACATGCCCCTCTCCTTCCGAAAAGCATTTTCCTCAATGCTTGAGTAGTTATGGATGCCTTTGTATAAAATTCTCATCCTCCCATGTGGAATCTTCAGTGGATAAGTTCTTCCACTTGATGAGATGCTCTAGAATTAATAGATTTCATAGCTATCGAGCTCTTGTTTCTGTGACTTCTTCTAGTTCCAATATGATTTTCCCTTCCTCGTTAATTTCTAGCAATATTGTTTGAACTAGGAGCTTGTAACCTATAACCTTCTATAAACATGAAACATGGAAACTGGGTGCACTCAGGAAGCTGCAAGAAGCTCCAATTTGTATGCCATAGTACAAACCTTTTGCAACACCTTGTATGAACCATAATACTTTGGTGATAATTTATTATCCTTCTTAGCTTTCTTGAGGGACATTTGTTTATATGGTTGTAGCCATAGGAATACCGAGTCACCTACAACAAAAATTCTTTTGCTGCGATGTTGATAGGCTTGTTGTTTCATTCTATTATGTGCCAACATGAGGTTATCCTTTAAGAGTTGGAGAACTTGTTGTTGATGCTCGATGTGTTGTTCCACTACTTGAACCTTAGAATTTTATGTTAAATATGAGGTGATGGATGGTGGATGATATCCATAATGTGCCACAAATTGGATCATTTTTGTCACAGTATGAAAGGAAGTGTTATACCACCATTCAGCTAGAGGCAACCATTTGACCCATTATGTCTGTTTATCAGATACAAAAAAACGAAGATATCCTTCCAAACATTTATTTACTATCTCAGTTTTCCCATTATATTGAGGATGATAAGGTGAGCTATGACCTAACTAAGTACCAAGACAAGAAAATAATGATGTCCAAACATTTCTAGTGAAAATGGGATCTTCGTCACTTACAATAATATTTGGGTTTACATGTAGCTTTTGAATTGTTTTCATAAATGTAGTAGAAACTGTATTAGCTTTAAATGGATGCGATAATGAACAAAAGTGTCCATACTTGGTAAGTGTGTCAACTACCACCATTATGACACTCTTTCCTTTGGACTTGGGGTAAACCTATGATAATATCCATTGAAACATCCTCCCAATGTTGGCTTGGAATAGATAAAGGTTGTAATAGACATGGGGTCTTAATTGTTTCAACTTTATTTTTTGGTAAACCAAACATTCCGCCACAAACTTTTGAATATATGATTTAAGCCCATCCCAAATAAATTCCTTCTTAACCCTTTGGTAAGATTTTTAAAATCTTGAGTGCCCTCCTAAGGGAGAAGTATACAATTCCATAAGAATATTTTTTTTGAGTTGGGAATTCTTACATAGGTATAAGCAATCTTTGTACCATAACTAATCATTTTTCCATCTAAATATATCATATGTACTGGTATTTTGTTGTAACTTTTGAATGAGTGCCCACACTTCTTTGTCATTCTTCCATTCATCCTTTACTTCATTTATTCAATCTGGTTGGATAATAGAAATTGTGCACATCAATGCTTCCACATCCTCATCCTTTCTTGAGAGTGCATCTACCACAACATTTTGCTTCCCTTTTTTGTAGATGATTTCAAAGTCATAACCCAACATTTCTGTGACCCATTTTTGTTGCTCTTTAGAAAATAATCTTTGTTCTAAAAAGTATTTAAGACTATCATGATCAATTTTTACCTTGAAGTGTCTTCCCATTAGGTAAGGTCGCCATTTCTTAAGTGCATGTAGTATTGCCAACTTCTCCTTCTCATAAATAGCTTTGTTTAAATAATTTCCTTTGATTGGATGACTTTTGAAAGCAATGGGTCTTTCATCTTGCATTAAAATAGCACCAGTTCCATTTCCTAAAGCATCACATTCCACAATAAAGGTTTTTGTAAAATCCACCATAGCTAAGACTAGTGCTTGGCACAATGCCTCTTTAAGATGTTCGAAGGCCTTTGTTGTTTCTAGAATCCATGAAAATGCATCTTTCTTCAATAAGGTTATTAGAGGTGCTGCTACTCTCTGATAATTCTTAACAAACTTGCGATAATACCCTATCAACCTAATAAATCCTCACATATGCTTTATGGATGTGGGGATTTTCCATTCCTTAATGGCGTTAGTTTTGCTAGGGTCTACCTTAACACCTTCATGAGATACAATATGACCCAGATATTCATCCTCCTATACTCTAAAGAAACATTTGGAGCTTTTTTCATATAATTGTTTCTCCTCCAATAGTTTGAGCACCCTGTCAACATGTTGAACATGATGCTTCCAAGACTGGTTGTAGATTAGTATATCATCAAAAATACTAACACAAAATTTCTAAGGAAGGGTTTGAAAATGGAATTCATCAAACCTTGAAATGTAAAAGGTGCATTGGGAAGGCCGAAAGGCATGACCAAAAATTCTTAATGACCCTCATGAGTTCTCAATGTTGTTTTTGAAATGTCTTCAGTCTTCATTCTGATTTGATGATATCCTGAATGAAGATCCAACTTGGGTAAGTAAATTGATCCATTCAATTCATACAATAATTCATCAATGATGGGAATGGGAAATTTATCTTTAATATTGAGCTTGTTGAGCTCCCTATAGTCCGTACACATGCGCCATGATCCATCCCTCTTGTGCACCAATAATATTGGAGCAAAGAAAGAACTTTGACTAGATTGAATTATACCGGCCTCTAGCAATTCTGCAACCATACATTCAATTTCATTCATTTGGGCATTGTGATATCTGTACGACATGATGTTTGGAGGATCACTTCCTGGAATAAAATGAATAGCATGATCATGATCACGAATAGGTGGGAGGCATTTTGGAGTCTCAAATACCTTGGAATGATTGTCCAATACTTTTTGGAGATTTGTAGAAATAGATGATTTCGATGTGGGAACCTATAACGAACATAATTATGCAATTACACCTCATTTTTCCTTCTTTAGAAGCTTTTTCATACCGTTAGAGCTTGTTATCTTTCCCGGTTTCCCTGCAATATCCCTTAATTCAACTTCCTTTCCTTCCACATAAAATTTCATGAAAAGTTCTTGAAAATTAAAAGTTATTGTACCCAAGGAGTGTAGCCATTAGACTCCTAGTACAATATTAGCACCACCCATTCGAAAGGAAAGAATTAGGCTATTAAATACATATTATCCCATGGATAGCTTGATATTATGGCACTTTCCAAAGAAATTTATGTTTCCTCCACTTGTAACCATCACTTGACACTCCAGTGCTGGATATAGGAAGAAATTCAATTCCTTGGCTATCTTACAATGAATAAAATTATGGGTACTTCCCGAATAAATCAACACTATTACCTTTTTCTTCTTGATATGTCTTTCTATCTTGATAGTTTGAGGAGTGGTAATTCCAGCCAATACATTACAAGTTATGGTTGGACTCATTTCTTCTTTATCTAGGGTTTGTTCCTAGAGTACATCCTCTTCTTTTGATATTTCTTGTTGCTTTTCTTCCTCCTCTTCACAATCTATGTATAATAATTTCTTCTTAACACACTTATGACATTTAGTGTATTTTCTATCAGAATTGAAACAAAGCCCTTTTTCTCTTTTTTCTTCCAATTATTGTGGTGTCAACCTTGTAGGTTGTGGAAGGCTAGAGGCAACAACACTTCCATCTTTATTGTTGTGAGTGGTAAGCTTCCTGGTTGCCATAATTTTTCTTTCCATTTTTCTTACAACCTGAATGCCTTCTCTAATGAATTAGTCTCCCAAAGGAAAAACTCATGATGGATATTATCCTTTAAATTCCCTATGAACACATCAATCCTATGCTCCTCTGGAATATCTTTTACCCTTATGTTCAA
>APFE031270440.1:39110-83701 GCA_000404065.3 Pinus taeda | reverse complement strand
TTACGAGAGCAAAGCCATCGAAGCCATACAAACTGATTTGGTTCCAAATATAAAGTTGCAATATGTACCTTTTGTGTGTTTTGCACATCGAGATCGAAAAATTCCTCCATTTGTAGTATCCATGTTCCAAGATCTTTGCCATCAAACTTCCTCATATTTATTTTTGGAACATGGTGGGTCTTAATTCACACATTAGAGTCTATGAAATCATGATTAACATTTCTCTTGTTCTCATCATGAGTTTGCTTTATTACCCTTTCACCATTAGTAACCATTTCTTGTAGTAACTTATTGAAATTTATCTTCAATTCCTCCATATTACCATCCATTCCATTCATCTTAACATCCATTCCATTCATCTTAGCTTCCATTCCATCCATATTAGTTTCCACACCATCCATCTTAACTTGCACGCCATTCATGTGAGCTTCCACGCCATTCATCTTGGCTTCAGTTAACTTTTGTGAGAGTGAAATTTGTTTTACTTAGTCTTGTAATTTTGATATATCATTTTGCATTTCTTCCTCTTCTTTACAAGTCATGCTAGAGGTTTCAAGTTTCTTACTAGGTGTTTCCATTTTCTTTCTTCAAGGCATCACTTAATGCTTTCTTTCACTTTGTAAGAACTCGATATGGAATCTGTTGTATCTTTGTAACTGCAGATCTTGAATATCTGAAATTGTGTCCTCCATTAGCCCTTTAAGTCCTCTTTCTAACCCCACAAGTGTGATCAAGATGGATTCTCCAAGGAAGAGTTATGCCAAATCTCCCATGGTGACCTCATTATATACTAGTTTAGTAGAGCGAACTTGTACGAAGTGCCACACGTCACTGTTTCAAACTTAGTACATGAAACTAATATACAGACAACTACAGGCCATCCTATTTTTGAATCTTCTTACAAAATTTCAATCTAATGCTCAGAACAAACGTTATGACAATTTTCCCTAGGTGACCTATTTGGAATGTAATTTGGGAGTGTGCAAAACCTTAACTTCCTCAGATGATATCTCCGAAGATATAGTGAGATAAGATCTTGGACCCAAAGTTGAGAACCATTTCGATGCAAATGGGTTTTTTTAGCTTTTGAAAGATCACAGGAAAAAATTCATAGTGAAAATACCACATTGACCTGTTTGGAGGAGTGAAAACCTAGAATCCAAATCTCTGATACCAAATGTTATGAAACCAGCTCACAAAAAGATAGAAAAGATAGATCAATGCCTTAGAATTCAACCTCTTCAAAGGGGCAACCTCCTTTAAATTACACAAATGAACAATTCTTGGATGATACAAATGACTAAACCTCCCTTGTATATATAGGAGTCTAAGGGGTCACAATGTAATCAAGACGACATAACAGTAATAACATAAGGGCACAACAATAACAATAGTGAGCTTTTAGGGGGCACACTAATAATCATATGGGGACAGTAGGGGCAGAATAATAACAATATGAGATACAATGACAATAGTAATGCAGGAACCACTAGTATTATAGGGATCTAATAGATTCACCCCATCAATAAAATTTTATATTTTCACATTGTAATTCTAATATATACAGAACTTAAAGGATAATAAGTCTCATCATGAACTTGTTTACAAAGATCATAGGGGAATAACTAAACTGATATTGCCAAAACTACATGTCAAAACAGGGAAATAACCAATGAGCTAATCAATCAAAGGACAAGGGGTCCCATCAAGAGCTAGTTTGTTCAATTTAGTTACAACTGGTGAATGGCATTGTCATTATTAGGTTACCAAGCCTAGACAATATCTTTTAAATTTCAAAAGAAAATTACATGAAAAGAAAAAAAAGGTCATATGGAAAAAGAAAAATAAAATGAAAATCATTTTGAATTTTGAAAATTGCTTCGAATGGGACACTGAATCATTGTCAGTTAAAAGGTACCCCTGTCGAGGCTATGAATACTTGCTAGAAGTAGAGGCTCTATCTGTGATAAATGAGAAAACCAAAAATCTAATCTATAGAAAGAACCTACTATATCTTTTTAAAATCTTAGAATTGGCTGATGCAAACATTTGTATTTTTATCACTACAAGAGTCAAGTATTTGAATACATAGATTTAGTTAGAGATTATGTTTTAAGTTATAACTCATGTAATTATTATCCCTATAACTTTTCTTATTTTTAATGTTTTTAGAAATTTTAAGAGATCAATCATAGATAGCTCCTTATCCCAAGTGAATCGCCAATTCTTGTACTATGTAACAACACCCCCATTTATATGAATAATAGTTGACATTTGACATATAAATGGGGACCCTTTTTAATTTTTTTTATCTTTGAAAAATAAATCCTAACTCTAAGAAATTTCGTTGAAAACTCTTAGAAAACAACCCAAGTTTAGGATCTTTGTCACAAATCGCATTTCGCATTTTTCCCATGTGATTATTATAAACATCTTTAAGTAAATCATTAATTGCGATATGTTATGAGACCCCCTATTGTGATATTCCGATCCGAACACCTTGAGAACATGCAATCGCACTTTGCAGAGTCGCAAAAAATTAAGGCATGCCATTGTGTCACCCTTTAATGATTTGCGAAATGCAATATTGTGATTTTCAAAATTTGCATTTCACATTATAATTAGGAAATGATTTAATACAACATTTAAAAGTTTTGATGCACGATCAAAGTACCAAGCATGTGAATTTATTGTGTTTTAATATAATAATGAATGGTTTGACATGGTGATTAATGTTTACCAGCCCAAGGAGAAGTAATGATGTTTCAAGTTATCGCTAGTTAACGCTAAATATCTCATTCAAAATGCTCCCACACTTCAAAGTCATTTCAGAGAGCTTTCAACCTTAATTACCCTATATCATATGTGTTGATATGTCTCTTCCATTTCAGGAAATATTCATAAGACATGTCATTGTCGAAGGTAATGCAAAAGCATAAAAACTAGAGCATTACAGAGTCTGAGCTATCATAAATATCTCCTATACTATCTGATACAGTCTGCAGTGTCGATGGGGGAGTGACAGCATGGGAAGTCATATACAAAAGGCTTGAGGATGAGCCTCCAAAAATTACCATCATAAAGGCCACGACTGATTCAATAAAACCTTCGGGAGTCCAATTCAAAGATTTTTCATGTTCTCTCCTTCACAAAATAGGATCGAGAGCGAAGATCCTACCTTATACCGATATGATTAGGTGGGTGGTGGAAAATCTCACTATTGAAGACAGGAAATTCAGGAACTAGAGGATGGAGCTCATGGGGTCATTCAAAGCTGAAGACCTAAAGCAAATGTACCATATACTTGACCCTAAGGACATATATGACAAGTCATACCTAGGCAACTTTACAAAAGAAAAACGAAGAACCTTTCAAGATGATCTAGGGTTGGAGGGTGTTGGAGAACAAGTTCAAATTGGACAAAATGGGTATGTATCTTGTAGCCTCCTTAGAAAACCCCTACAACTATGCAACTGCTAAGTAATGTAGGTTATATGGATTATCTAACAATGCTAAGTTTTCCATAGAATGGATTCCTTTGATTTATGTCTGTGTCAATTCCCACATTGTGAATTTGGCCACTATGCAATCTGATAAGCTAGCCACTTCCATCACTGATTATCATCAAAAGAAATTCTCCTCCACAAAGAACCTTCCTCCATTCTATTTCGGTGCCTACATCATGGATGCCATCTGTTTCTACACTAAATTTCCAATCATGGGTTGGAAATGGACCTTTCAAGACCCCTACCCTATCCATCTCAACCATAAATAGATTTGGGAATCCCATTATGTACCCCATTTTTATAAAATATGCCATGTTGTTATTTTTCCATTGCATCAATTAATTTTTAATAAAAGCCTCCAGGTTTTCTAAAGAAGTTGCTATAGACCTTCTTGCAGTAAGAAAGTACATTTTGTTGAAGAATGTTTTACATACATCAGGGTTTTTCGTAGTATATTGGACCCACATGTCCTCCTTTTGTATGTCTTTGATAAATTATTAGCAAGAGAAATAGCCCACTATATTGTGGGAAAAGGCTTGACCTAGACCCTAAAAGAGAGCAAAAAATCATTATGGCCATCTTTTCCTATTCGGTGCAGTTCCTTTTTTATAGAAAATTTTAACCATGCAACCAAGGAGTCAGTAAGCCTAGAAAGCCTCGGGCTCCATACTTTGCCAAAAAGGCAATTTGATCCAGACAAAATAGCACATAACATTACTACTACAGTAAAGATCAAGCCTTTTAACCATGAGGCTAATAATTCTAAAGACCTTTTACACTCAGCTGAATCCTTCGAACAAGCATTTGAGTGGGCAAAGGAAAATCTGAGTCATGAAGATTTTGAAGGCTTTCAAGATAAGATTAAAATATGAGCTGAAAAAGTAGGTTTATTTATTTATTTTTATCTTTTTACCTTCTTACTCAAAAAATGGTGAATCATCACCAATGGTATCATATTGAATCCTATTGGTTCTTATAATGTTGATTTTTGTTGTACATTTCTTATTTGAAGCCCATTTTTGACCTAAACAATTCTCTAATGCTTAGGTGAGGTGATCTTCCTATATCATTCTATCTGGAATATTTTGATTTCTTTTGAGATGGACTAATAAGCGTCCTCAAATTTTCCCACATATTTTGGGTAAATCTTGGCACCTTTCAACACTACCTTCATTTCCATGATCCCAAAATCTAACCATCCTCACTCTTTTAATATGTTCTATAACATATCCTTATCTAAAAACATTTACAAAATCATATCCAAAATCATTTCCATCCATTTGAAATAGATCTTTGTGCAACACATGTCCCCTAAATAATTTCAATTCCTAATAATAGATTAAATTCTTGAAGCTTTTGTTGGAAATAATACTGAGAGGGGGGGTGAATCAGTATTGTCACATCAATAAAACTTTTTCATTTCCATATTCAGATTCATATATGCTACTTCCACAACTTTTTATGATTCAGTTAGTTGATCCTTAATGAGTGCATTAGAACATTATCAACCATATTAATAGTAAACAGGTGCAGTAAAATAGAACAGATCATCACACATAAGCCACACACATGAACACCATGATATAAGGTGGAAACCCAATGTGGGTTAAAACCACTTGCTGCAATATGTCTCTATCTTCTTTCAATTAGAAACTTCTTTTTACAATTGTACTGGTGCAGTCCTTTACCAGTACGCAGGCTGCAACCTGCAGAGAGCTACAACCCTCTCTTGTTTTCCAGACTCTCCTGGAAGGGAGCTACAACCCCCTTAGCTCTTGCGCTAGCCAAGATACTAGTACGTAGGTGCTGGCCTACAGAAGGCTACAACCTTCTCTTTCTTCCAGGGACCACGTTTCATAAATTTTTTAGACTGGATCCATGAACATCAATCAATCATCAAGAATTTTTGCATCAAACAATCTCCTTTTCACCAATTAGCACTGAATCAAGTAAACACTTCTCTGATAGCTGTATCCAAATCACAGTAACTGTAACCACACACAAAATCTAAACCCAGAACAAAAAATACTATCATTCAAGCTTAAAGATTAAGGCCCATCAATAGAACTTATCCTTCTCCTTACACTCAGGTTCCTTCTTTATTCATATCCAGATCTGCACCATAACCCAATCACAGTATTCTAGATCTAGCACTTTATCATATATTCAATAACAATTCAGATGATGCTTTGCCAAATGATCTCCTTCCCCTTTTATAGTCTTAGGCCTTTCACAATACCACGGTCCAAACCATAATAACACAATAGCATGAACCCAATACTTGGGATCAACACTTTTGGATGCAATACCACGGACCAAAACCATAGGATCAAAAAAACTGTCGAACCAATACCATGAACCAACCATGAAAGTGCGTGAACTTTTCTCCACATGAAATAAACTTTTTCTCCACATAAAAGTGCATGAAATTTTATCCACATGAAATAAACTTTTTCTCCACATAAAAGTGCGTGAAATTTTCTCCACATAAAAGTGCGTGAACGTTTTTTTTCTACATGAAATAAACTTTTCTCCGCATAAAAGTGCATGAACTTTTTCTCCACATGAAATAAAATTTTCTCCGCATAAAAGTGCGTGAACTTTTCTCCACATGAAATAAACTTTTCTCCGGATAAAAGTGCGTGAACTTTTTACATGAAATAAACTTTTCTCCGCATAAAAGTGCGTGAACTTTTCTCTACATGAAATAAACTTTTATCTTCATGAAAGTGCGTGAACTTTGCTGCACTATAATTTATCATGTGAGATGAGTGGGTTGCCATCAAGTAAAACATATGTATCATAATGCCAACATAAAAGACATCAAGAAAGCCGGAGAAGCAAGGTTCGCCTGGTGGCAAGCACTTTTTGCAAACTTTGATTTTCAAGTCAAGCACATTAAAGGTACAAAAAACAATCTCCCTGATTTTCTCAGTAGGGAATATATTGAAGCACGAGAACATGTCGTGATGATAGTCACTGAGTGGGATTAGAATCAAAGACAGGAGGTACTAAGGACCATCCCAGATAATCAAGACTGGGAATAATATAAAATAAATTGGAAACCCACTTGGCAGCTCAGAAATACGAAATTATTGGACGCCAACTTGCAACCTCACACTGACATCCAACACTTTGTGCCAGAAAAGAAAGTGTACCCTAAAGGAAGCAAGTGGATTCATGATATGATTTATGATAAAGCACGGAGAGATGCTGATATTGCACAACGAGCTTTGGAACAAAATTTTCATGATATTGCTACTATCTGGTACCATGGAGGACCCAGAACATGCATACATGAAAGATACATCTGCATCTACAGGACAAGAGATCTCTGGAATGAGCCAGGACATTTTCGAACTCAGCCTGCTGCTCGTTGGCTAAGAAATGACCCAAAAAATATTTTTCCGGACACTATGTACAATTTTGCAAATTACAAACAGCTTTGGTGGGACTTCCTCAATGTCGATGACAAAGTAGGAATGCATTACACAAAGCTAAAGTTCAGCACAGTTGGCCACTACCAGGGATACGAACAATGCAAATGGTTCAAAAATTGGTGGAGTGATTATAGGGTTAGCAGAACTGCAATGGATCCAGTATGGCATGAGCAATATTGCAAAAACCATTGTAATTTATGTATTGAACAACATCTTGAGGAATGCTTTCACCCTATCTACAAAACTGTCAAAGATATGACAGAAGGTGAATGGTCACCATCCCATAATATAAACTACTCACTCGAAGAATACATGAGAGAACATTTAGAGTGGCTAGTTTTAACTAAAGTACAATATCAGATTGTTTTAGGGAAACCTATGATTGTCCGTAGGATATATACAAAAGCCTGGGATGAACAGTTGTATAAAAGAACTAGATTCCCTGAACTAACAATATTCTGACGGTTCACATGGGCTTTCTGTTAAAAGCATCCATAATGTAATAATAAGGACCAGTCACAAGGGCTTAATTGTGATCAGATTTCCCGTGGGCTTTGCTGTACTAAAGCCTCCACTGTGTAAATAATTCATGCACTATATTTTCTCATGGGCTTTTGACATACGAAAAGCATCCACTTTTTTTTTTTGGTACTATATTTCTCGTGGACTTTGATAAAAAGTATCCACTTTGTTTTGTCCGAATCTCTTTCCGTAAGATTTTACTTTTTCAGACTGGAATCTTGTGCGGATGTCGCTCTGGCGTTACCCGAAAGCAATGATTCCATCCACGTTTCGGTCAGTCCACTAATGGCCTACAATAATGTTTGTCCCCTCTCATTTCCTATATAATGAGGGTAAGGCTCATTGTTGAGGCATTGGGAATTAGATCGAGTCTTAGAAAGTCATTGAGTCGAGAGCCTCTCCTGCTCTGCAACTGCGGATGTTCAGTCTGATCTGCGTGCATCACAAGAAGAACTCAAGTCCTTAGGTGATTTGGGAGCCTGTGCATCAGTGTTCTTAGCACTGGTGAGAATCTAAAGTGGCTGAATCATTTAGAAGTCTTTTGAGTCTGTATATGAGTCCAGTCATATTCTGAGGCAGAGCCTATCTTTCGCCAGGTAGCCTTTGGTATTGCTTGTTCCTTGCGAACGACATAAAGTCTGATAAATGCAAAGATAGTCAGTCTTTGATAAGGAATCTCTCTCTGTAAAATTTGATTGCATATAAAATCGAATGTCCCATTCTGTATGCCACCCTTGATTATTAAATATACAAGGTCGATATTCATTCAACTATACATATCAATTTAATTTAATCTACTACCCCTACTGCATCTTCTTTTGTGATTTTGGGCATCTTTAGAAAAGAAATAAGTTTATATGCCGCAACAATAGATGGTCATGGTAAGGACGTAGGATGACATTGCTCATTCCTGGTATTATGGTTTTTGTTAAAAGAAATATTTGTTTTTTCTTTTATTTTTGGTTTCGCAGTTGATTCCCCTATTGGACTTCAAAATTTCTCAGAAATAAGAGTCCCTTGGTGTTTAGCTTTAGCCTTCATTTATCCTACTCGGGAGCTGGGACAACATGAATTGAACCACTCTGTGAAATGATATTTTATATTTTCAAGAAACTGGTAGAATTGTTGGTAGTATTTTTCTCATGGTTCTTGGAAATTACTCCTGTTTGTAGTCTAAATACAACTATTGTTAACATGGGCATCAAAGTTGCACTGTGTCTGAATAAAGAAGGGTTTAAGGGTCAAAAATTTCAATTGGTTCAAAACTACATAGCGTCCATGAATACTATAACAGATAAACCAATCCAAGTAAGGGCATGAAGAAGAGCAGGTTGGATGTTATAATGGGGGATCCTAACGATTTTGGAGACCTCCACAACTTTGATGCAAGTTTAGAAAGTGACAGTGGGCACTAGGAAGACACTCTCAAGAAGTGGTAAGCTTTTATTTATTTGTTTTTTTTTTTAAGTTCCTATTTTATTATGTATCACTTTTGTGGTCAATTAAATTCTGTGTGACATTTTTTTTTCTAGGTTAGTCACATTCTACTAATCATTGTTGTTTTACTTTCAATTGCTCAAATGTAAAATCAGACAATCAAAATCCCCATAGGAGAGCATGAAACCATAGCACAGTTTCATTTAAGAGTCGTGTATTAAATATTGGTTTTACTCCAACAATGGTACAAAATAATAGATTATAGGTAGCCCTTTGTGTTATTTAAACCTCAAATAACTAGTCTTCACAATTTCATTTATTCATACACAAGCTTATATGTTACTATTTCCTTATGTGCCTTCGTTTCTTTTTTGGTCCAATTTGAAACGTGATCTCACTTTCACTGAAGCATTCATAACACTTGGTTTTTTCTACTAGCAATAATATTTAAATCCTCCATTAGGAGGGTATGGGGAAGGTACTTTGAAGAGTTCCTCAGGTCAACAAGACTATTATAAACGAAATTGTGAGCCTTTGAGATGCAATAATTTAAAATTCATAATCAACCACTCCAAACCTCCCAAACTTGAGTTCATAATAAGCACAAAGTAATCCCTCAACTTCAAAATAAAAACTATGTTGTGCTTGAACAATACCTAACCTGTGTAACATTACAAATATGGACTTGGAATAGTATTACCAATATGTCCTTTGATGTTTCTCAATGAACACTAAACTACAAATCATTTAGGTACTAATTATTCTTAAATATGAACACTAAACTACAAATCATTTAGGTACTAATTATTCTTAAATATTGAGACTTTTCATGGATCTTTCCATATGTCCCTTTGAAGCACTCAAGAATCAAAATGGTGCTAGAAAATAAGGTCCAATAGCTAAACAAAATATCTATGTTTGTTGTTGCACAAAATTACAGGGAGCCCTTCGGAAAGAGTGTACATATTCTTCACTTTGAATGTACAATAATACTCTTACTAGTAAATTGTATAACTTGACTCTTGTATTCCCTTAATTTCATGTCGTATGCCTTAGAAAAATATTCGACCCTATGTTGCTTTACATGAAATTATGATCAAGAGTAGGTATAAGACTGGTAGATGGAAGGAATCTCATCACTTTTGTCTTCTTGGCCTTGTTTGTTAGCAGAGATGATCATTAGCAACATTTTTAGTACAGGGTTTCCATCTATTGTTTGGGCTCTGCAGAGTCTGGGTATATATCTTTTATCACTCACTCTTTACTCTTTTATTTCTCTTGCAGTTCTTTAGCATTCCTGATGTTCAATCATTGCTGAGATTTTTATAGTCCTATTGGCAATTATGCCTGGTAGTGTACATTAATATTAAATCTAATTTGGTTTTAATTTGGGTCCATCCCATCAATCCACTATAAACTTAAGATGGTATTCTTTGGGAACACTTTAAACTTGTAAGTTAGTTTATTTATTGCAGAGAAACAAGACCCAAGACTATATTCTATAAGGTGTTCCAGGGATTCTTAATTTTTTTATTATGTTGTCTTTGAATGTGACCTTGACTTCATCAATGCACTCCGAACTTGGGATGATATTCTCTAGCAATACTTTTTAACCTACCTAGTCATGGCCTGCCTACAATAGTGTGATATGATCCTCAGAGGCTATTGCCAGTTGTCCCTTTTGAATGAAGCCATGTACTAATGTCTTGATAGAATATGAAATGCTCTAAATTGTAAAATATATCAAGCAATTTTGAACCTTTCTCTAGGCCCCTTTGCTAGTGCCACACCGTCAAAGCCATGACAGTAAAGGCTCAAACAAGAAGTGATCCGGATTTAAACAGGAACGCAATAAAATACAGAGATAACCATATACACAAAGATGCAGCGGAAATAATACTTCATTTCATTAATGGAAAATACCGAAATATGCTTACAACCAGAATTGGAAATAAACCAGCTAGGGCGATGGTAGCTTATCTCTGAGAAGAAATGTGCGGCTACATGCCTCTGAACTGTTCCGAAACTTGTGTTACAATGAGGCTCGAAGGCCTATTTATTATTGAGAAACAATGGAAAACCCTTCACATTCCAAAACCGACCCTTAGAAGATGAAACGCCAAATTGTGGCCCCGTTTTGGGTAAATTGGTACATCAATTTCCCGGGGTCGTAACTTTGGCATACGATCTCCGTTTGACACGTATGATAGCTCGTTAGAAAGATCTATCCGAGAACTATCACTTTGGGAAGGGAAACATCGGTCCATGGACCCATGTTGCCCCCAGATTTCCCAAAAAACGTCGTTTAGGGCCTCAAAACGGCTCCGGAAGTTCAAGACCCGAAAAACTGCTAAAAATAGTAAATTGTGCTACAATTACGGAAACTGAAAAACTGAAAGAGACAGTTTCGGGGGTCCAAATGGGATAGGTGGGTGGCCACCAACATCCACTTGGATCAAGAAGAATGCAATCATTGTTTTCAATTGAAAATATAACCAGTTTTTTTATATATATCTTTGAAATGAATCACAATTATGAGCAAGAAGATTAAAGAATAATGAGAGACTATATTGTAAAGAGAGAATCATGTGAGAAATCTAGTGATAAAGGTAAACGAAGAAGCATGTGTAGGCAATATTAGAGCCAGAGGAATAAGCATTTATAGAATATTGGACTGAGGGAAGAAAAAATGAAACATAATCTGATTGTAAATTCAACCATGTTATATATGAATCACTCAATATAGTAAAACTAATGGATCATTTTTTGTCTTTTTGGATAGGAGCAATGAACTATCATTATTGGAAGTAGAAACATTTTCAAATAAAGGGATGGTGATTAAATAACAATTAATATTTAATGCCTTCTTGTCCATTTTAAAATCTTGATTCATCCTCTTGTTTATGTTATGGATTTGCAATTAATTGTGGTATTTTTCGTCTCTTTTGTTGAAATCTCGAAGAAAGTTAAAGTATACTCCTTTTATTATTGTTGTTGTGAGAGCAACGATATGTTTATAAACAACACATTGTTTTGTATTTTTAGGACAACTTTAGGTTTGCAATATATGAACCAATGCTTTTAGGGAAGTTTAAGATATTGCCAAGGAAATTTGGTTTCATGGTTATGGAGATTTTATTATGAGTGTTTCATGCAGTTTCAAATCAATATTCAGGTTTCAATAAGTCACTTGTGTGTTATGCTCATTTTTTTACGATAAATGTGTGAATTGTTTTAACAACATTGTGTTATTTAAGGGCAATTTTTTAATCGTCCATGGGGTCTTGGATAGATGGTGATCAGGTGCTCTGTTAAGGCACTCCTTGATGTGAAGTCACTGGTTTAATTCCCCGCCCCGATCGAGGTGATATATTGGACATGATGAAGATGTAGTCCCACCAAGCTTACAAAAAAAGAGGGTATTTTTTTAATCAAACCTTTATTGATGAAGGGTTAATTTATTATCAAAACATCATTCTTGAAGGGCAAAGAATTTTAAACATAACATTTCTTGACAAGAAGTATAAAGACCCAAAACATAAAAAAAATTGTTTGACATGTTAAAAGAAATCCAAATTCCAACCTTGCATTTCTACTATCCATTTCTATTGTGCTAGGCTAGTCTGCCTCTTGGCTTGATTCAAGATTTTGCTAGGCTAGTCTGCCTATTGGCTTGATTCAAAACATGGCTTGAGAGAGAATTACGCTAAAAATGTTGGTGTTTTCACTTGGGATAATGCGTTTTATCCTCAGTTGGCAGTATAAAAATCCTCAACACTGGTATACCTGTTTTTCCTCTCAATCCGGAAAAAATTTACTTGTTTAGCTGAATGATTGAACGGTTTCTTTGTGTGGCTTTGTTTGCATCTCATGATGGGTTAATCTCCTTGTTCATTCTTTTTTTTCATCCACGTCCCTCCCCTGTGCCTGGTTCAAATCACCTTGCTTGTGCTATCCTTACCTGCAATTTTTTTTGTGGAAAGCATTATGAAGAAAATGGGCTCTTTTTTTTGCTTTCTAAAATGTTATGCGTAAAAGCCCCATGCAAGGCCACGGTTTTCACTCTACCTGTTGCAGGGTTTTGAATTATTGCTTTAGAGCCCACACTATTCATGTTTCATGCAATTTTTCTTCGTCACTTGCTAAGTATCTCATTGTAAAAAAAATATTTATATGGCTCGGGGATGACCTCCACCCCTATTTCAGTAATCACTTATTCCATTCACTGTAAGAACTCTAGACACCAGATATCTCCACAATGGTATGATATTTTCCACTTTGGGCCTAAGCCCTCATGGATTTGTTTTTGAGCTTTACCCCCAAAAGGTCTCATACCAATGGAGATATTTGTCCATCCTTATATACCCATGATCCTCCCCACTTCTAGTTAATGTGGGACTTTGGTCGTATACCCAACAATCCTCCCCTCGAACAAAGGACCATCGAGCCTCCCCTCAAATGATTATCCATCCGTCCACTCTCAACCAGGATTCTCCGCTCCAATGCGTTGGAAGCACACGCCTTACATGGAGCACCACCTGCCTCGAGAGCTTGCTCTATCCCAGGTCAACTCCTCTTCACCGTGTTAGGACCAGGACGCGTCCATGAAGAATTCGGAGCAGACCGCCTGTCTAACCGAGCTCATCCACGGACCCCATCGTCATATTACCGGGGCCCACCACCTTCGTTCGACATTCCAAGGATTAATCTACTTGGCTAACTTCAGAACTTGGCTCCGATACCACTTGTTAAGGAATTTACACAATCACACAAATTAATTACGGAGAATTACTGAGAGAAAAAAATATAAAATAACCAGCAACAACGATAAACACATAAACACACATGTTTATCTGGGAAAACCTCAAATCTGGGGAAAAACCCGATCATAATGAAATTTCATTATCCTTGGACAAAACCCTAGCCAATCTGGCCAAGTGAGCCTTCACCGCTCACCTCTAGGCCTTTTCATTACAATGAAGTCATTCCAGCCTTTTATAGGCTCCATTACATATAATACCACGGGCAGAATACCATGGGTGCACAATACCATGTGCCCCAAAACCATCACTGTTTAACCTCGTCAACTTTTGACTCTATCCCGAGTCAAGTTTACCTAACAATTCCCCCCTTAAACTTGACTTGGGGTTCCTTGTCTAACTCCAGCCAAACCTGCTAAGTGAGACAATCCTGCTCACTCTAGCTCTTACCCCCCTCAAAGTTTTTACTCGGGATATTGTTAACCTGACATCCCCCCTATCACCTAGGTCTAACCCAGACTTTACCGATGATTACGAGGGTACACATCCCTTACCCGAGGGGTACACATGCCTTACCAGGTCTTACAGTAGTATGCCCATTTACATGCAATAATTTTGACTTCATTAAAATTTTATTTTATTTTTTTATTTTTATTTTTTTCTTGTTTATTGCTGTTGTGATTCTGACCCATCTTCTCTCAATTGTGGGCATCCTTGTTTTGTTTCTTTGCTACCTTCTTACCAAATTTAACTGCCTTTAATTTATGAGATGAATCCTTGAAACCCTCGCCTGGGGTGACTTCACCAGGAGGCCTTGATCACAACGCTGTTGGATTGGATTCCTGGACCAATGATACTGGGTGCAATGCCCAGTATATGCAACACCGTCTGCCATGTGACATGCCCGCAGTATGTACACATAAACCTGCCCCCTGCAGGCTTCTGATCCCTATAAGCTATCAAGCAATTTCTACACCTGCGCATTGCTTCTTTCCGCCACTTTGCGGCCTCCAGTGCCTGAATCCTTTTATCCATTGGGCTAAAATAAATCCTTCACTGAAGGTGTACATTCGAAGCCCAAACTCTCAACCATGGCTCTGATACCACTTGTAAGAACTCTAGACACCACATATCTCCACAATGGTATGATATTGTCCACTTTGGGCCTAAGCCCTCATGGATTTGTTTTTGGGCTTTACCCCCAAAAAGGCCTCATACCAATGGAGATATTTGTCCATCCTTATATACCCATGATCCTCCCCACTTCTAGTCAATGTGGGACTTTGGTCGTATACCCAACATTCACAACCCCAATGTACCAATTCTTTTTACCATCGTCCCAACCTCATTACGCACTGGTTGCTCCAACTTGTTACAATTGTATCATTTTGTGCATTAAATTGTGAATGGTTTTGAGAAGTTTCGTTACAATTCTATCCACTTTTCTGAGGCTACGAGACATGGCATTATGTTGAAAATTTTAAGTTTAAATCCTGGAATACCTTGTGGTTTACTTTAATAGTTTTATGTTTCCTCACACAACATTTCCCTTCACATACATTACAATGTTCTATGTACAAGGGTATTTCTTCTTTGAATGAAGCAAAGGTACATAGACGAGAAGTTAATCTTGTGAGCTATTGTGCACTCATCCGTACTTATTACCTTGCACCCGCATGAAATGTATTAGCTACTCAAAATTCATAAATACAAGTAGGCTAATGAACATCTTGTCAATCCCACTCTATTGCAAATGTCCAAATGTTTTTCAAATTTACTAGTTGATAAAAATATTTCCCGGAAACTACCATTTATAATGGACATATTCCCTCAACTTACATCATTACTATGAGCTCTTAAACAATTTCCCTATAAGTGGTTAATTACTAAATAGTCAAACGAGACTTGGAAATGTCTCATTCCAATCACTTATACCTAGGAGGACCTCCTCCTACCTCTCATGTATCACATAATTCTCCTTAGCCACATCCCAACATCATGGAGATCCATTAGCCTCTCCCTCAGCAACAACTCAAACTCCACGATGAATGGAACCTAACCCTGTCAACCCAGCTTTTGGTATTGCTCATTGGCCTTTAAGCTCCCATCATGATGTTCCTCTGTTTGTTGTTGTACCTCAAAGTCATTTTGCTTTATCACATAATATGATTTCTCCTACATAATAACCATTGATCTCACCTACACAAATAGAAAGAGGGAAGTTGTATATAATTTCTTTACCTGGGCCTTCTTCCATTAAAGCTACCTCTACCCATTCTTGCACCGACACCCCTAGAAATGACAATGGAGGAAAAAGGGAGATTTCATTCCTTGAATTCATATTGAGACACAAGGAGGAGACAAAAGTGTTGGGAAGGCACAAGTCATTGGTTCACATAGAGACCTAGAGCTAGCTTGAATCACTATCTGGTTTGACTTTATTTTTACTTATTTTTTAGGCTTTGGTTTAGGCATACATTATGGAAACAATCTCATTTTTTATTATATGGCTCTTTTTGAACATGAACATATGGGAGACATAAGGATGATCGATATAGGTTTTTGATGATTTTTGATGTTATGTTGATGTTCCTTGTAGTATATATGGCTAATGAAGGATGAAGCATTTTGACATTATGGTTAATGAAGGTTGTGAACATTGCTATGCCACTATGATAACACTCGTATTTCATGTTTAAGTGAGCCAAAAGGTTATGTGCCTAATGGGGCCCCAACTAATCATAAATAATTTAAAAAGCGACATTATTTCCTTCAATTAATCCTCTTTTCTTGAAACTAAAGAAAAAATTAATTATAAAATTAAAATAATTTGAGGTAGTTACCTTGTAACTATTTTCAAGAGGTTACAAAAGAGGCAAGAGGCCTTTGAAGGAAGAATCTAAAAAAAAGTGAAGGGAGTAGAAATCTCTTGAGGAGTGACATGGAAGGTGTGATTTCAATATTCATTATTTGGTTTTTACAAGAGTATTGGTTCCAACAATCTTATCAAAGGGGTCCAAGCTACACATTTTCCTTCTTATTTTGCTTCTTTCATGGAGCTTAGTTTCCCTTATATGGATACATAACATCTTTGGCTTCTAAAGTTATTTCTTGTCTGAACTATGTCTGAATTTTCATAGAAATTCAAAGAAACAGTTGGCTGTACACTCTTATTTTTAATAAAAATCAATCGTTTTGACCACTTTATGATTCGACATATATCTTTACTTTTAATACATAATTTACTATAAGACTGAGTAGATTATGACATTTGTTGACTACTTACTGGTTGTCACATGTCATCTTTTTTACATGCATGGCCCTATGGCCCACAATGTACATTTTAAAATTCGCCTATATTTTTTGTTGATTTTGTTGTGTATTTGATAACTCTTTTTCAATTTTTATCTTGCAAAGTGTTTTTCTTGTATTGTTGTTTCTTGTAAAGTTTGTGTTTTTCTTGTTTCATATATTGTAATCTGTAACATTTATTAATGTAAATGGGTAAGACTATAAGCAATCGGGCTCTAGTTGGATTATCTCACCTAGCCTTGTGGGATTCGAAAATGTTGTAGGCGAAGCTTTCAAGCCCTGTCCCATCAACATTTTTTTGGAAATTTCATTGGGGAGATTGGTTTTTCTCTAATATCTTTAGGTTCTCCATATATGACCATACCATATGTTATCAACCTAGTCTTAATCATCAGTTAAACAATCAAAGGAGCATAAGACATTGCTTTTTTGAGTTTATTCTTTAAACTTCCAATAGGGTTGCTATGTTATTGGTTCAAGTCCACTTATGGTCAACCTCAAAGCCCTATAGACTTACTCTAAGAATACAATAATTTCACTTACCCTAAGGGAGAAACTATTGATTCTTTTAATATCCATTTTATCAAGTTATATAATCATATACTAGAGGTTATTGGATCACAAAATCAAGCAGCTATGATGCACTATTATAGTGCATTACCTCCTTATCGCCATAGGCTAGAAGAGAAAAGACTGAGAATCTAGGTTCTACTTTGCAAATTTGTCTTGAGTACAAACGAGTAGTTGAATAGGATTGTTATTCCTTTAGAAGACACCAATAAACATGCCAATATTTCTTCAGTACTTCAACATGCACAAGACATGTGCAACTGCATGATATTTTTTGAAAAAAAAATCATAACCCAACAACATGTCAAGAGTTCAACTTTAGCACTTACAATGAATACGCCTCAAACCTTTCAACCAAATGCACTTCTCTCTCATCCATGGTGTATTTTCTATGAATATTACCATGAATAAAAGACATGTGAACTTAAGAAGAGCGTACGAGAGTGAACCTTTGGTAAGTGGAAAAAATTTATTACTACTACTCTAGATTAGGAAGTCAATGATGTGTTATGATGGTAGAGATAAGGAGTGCACATAGAGGCAAGAATGCCAAGAACCAACCATCCAAATAATCATATGGAAAAAAATCTTCCAACACTATATAGTCTCGTTCCAATGTAAATACCACCTTTCCTAATTCTTTAAATTTGTCTCATTTTAATATCCTAAAGTAGATGGCCAACATTAAAGTTGATGCCTCGCTACTTAATATGGCCACGATTCCTGAGTAGCAACAACATCTAAAGGGTTTCCTGGAAGGTGAAATTCATTCTCTTGTTAAGTTGATTGAGACAAAACATGAAGAAGAGCCCCCTGGGTATAAAGTCTACGCTATGAATAAATCGAATAATCTTGCTAGGAATCCTCCTTTTTATGTTTCGATGAAAATTTGTGATAAAATAACCCACTGTTGCTTAATATATGGTGGGTCATGCTCCAATGTAATGTCTAAGATCATAATGGAGGATTTAGATGTCCAATGTACTGAAGAAAAATCTAAAAGAATGTTGGCCTATAACAACAATCAACAAGCTACCATTGGTGAGGTTAAAGACGCCTTATTAGTCTTATGTGCACATCTAAAAATAAAAACCACATGTAATATTTAAGTGATTGACATGCCAATCAACAATTACTCGATCATTTTAGGAAGAGACTGGCAAGCCAAAATAGGCGGCTACATGTTAATGGATGGGACACATATGTCCTTACCTAAGGATGAGAAAAGCATCATTGTCCTAAGGGAAGGAAGAATTTTTCCATATATTGAAACAATCCCTCAACCTCACATTAGCTATGTTGAAGAAGATATTGGTGTATATTATTACACCTTTTGTAATTTCTGCTACTGTCAGAAGTAGTTCTTACCTTCTTAAGGATGAATTTGGCATACTATTTTCCTATACCTCTAATGTTTCACACCTCAAGCATCTCATAGAGGCTAATGTAAGTTAAGTTATCTCTACTCTTTATTTTCTTGTAAAGATTGTTTTTGTCCTTTTTATTTCTTTTACTTTCTACATTGTTTGCTCGAGTCTTTGTCCTTCTTTTGGATTTTACTTTCTTATATGAGTGTTACATCCGTCTAGTTCTAGACCACTTTCGATAAGATATTCTTGAAGTTTTTGTCTCTGCAAATTTTACACTAACATTTTTTAATTTAATGATTTAAAAGATGCAGGAAGAACTAGGCTACCTCTTGCATGTTCATGAAATTTTATCACTTCAATTCTAGTCATTTCCCTACCTTTTTCTCTACTCGAAAGCTTGACAGATAGTGTTGATCCCATTTTATTTCATTCATTTCTTTATCTCCCACATGCAATACAACCTACCTTACCCTTTCTCACTGTGACATATCATTCTCGTTATGAACCAAACATTCTGAATTCTGGCTTATCTCACACAACCTTCCCTTTGAAGCCAAATGTTGACTCATATATTACTCACCTGCATAAAATGTGAAAACCATTGGAACTCAAGTCTATTTAATAAAATATGAAAATATAAAATAAAAGGAAAGAAAATTCATAAGTAGGTGGGGTTCTGTTGACGGTGTTGGACCCGCCAACATTCAAGGGATCACCCCGATATGAAGTCCCAACTAGACCTCACACTGTTTGGTGTGGGAGTCCCATCTGGTATGATGGCCCAGTTGTCATTGACTTAAGGATGTGCCTCAACTCTTGCTTGTCAACACAGGAGAGTGGTATGCTTTGTCTTCGAGAAGTGAGGTTTGCGTGCTTGGTGATTGCTAGTGTTACTTGTGTCAATGGTTCTTTCACTATAGAGGGGGAGGGTGAAAGTGAGTCCCAAGTTAGTTGGGAGGAAGCTCTAATTATGCTAGGAACACACAACACAACAAGACGTGCACAACTTCCGGAGGAGCAATCCACACGGATGCGGTAGTCACAACACACAAGGGAAGATAACACATACAACACTCAACGGATGAGTCCGCATGAGTGCAACGGTTGTTACAACAAGTTTTATGTGAAAGGTCTGTCTGATGTCCAGGGAGATAGCCACCACGGGTGAGACAACATTAACAACATATACAACACATTTTCATTAACAGATTATGAATTACAACAAGTGAAATAAGTTCAAGTGTTCAACATGGGTTAAAGCAACATGCATTACAAGTGTTCAAGATTAGTCTTACAACATTTGAAATACGTGTGTGAAAACATGTTGGCCTGTTAGCAGGCTTATGAATTAAGATAAATTTCCAAGACACATCGTTACACCATACATCACTAACCTTGTGTGCGGGGCGTTGGAGCCACTACTTAGTCCTCAAAGAAAAGATTACAGACTCTCTTGGATATGTGGGAGGAGCTGAGGTGAAAAGTCCTTTCATCTACAATGAGGGGGTATTTACAGCCAAGGGTGAAACTGACCCTTGTGGCTGTTTGACTTCCATGACTCTTCGACTTTACATGACTCTTTGTATAACAAGTGGGTCTCTTGGATTTCCACATTACATTACATTGTTTGACAACATGGCCCATAGTAGAGATGTGGACGACATGACTCATGACATGACTCGACATGGCAGTGCTAGTACATTTATGCTGCTGTTGAAGTGCATGTCAAGATGCAGTGTTGCTGGGTGATGGATGTCTTCATGGCGTGTCACAACTTCACCTTCGCATGGCAAAGCGTGCGAAGTCTTCGATGGTCGTTGGTTTGCTTGATGTTGCTTTGGCACATTACTCCTTGCTTGTATGTTGGAAGGCTTTACATGCCCATCTATTCGCGAAAGGTGTATGTTCGTCCGTCCATGAGCACATCTTGCATGTTTGCTCATTCGTCAATCTGCAAACACATATTTGCATGATCTTCCATTCGCGAGCACATCCCTTCGCATGCATCGTTCGTTCGTCCGTTGGTGAACTTGTCCTTCTGCATGTGCTCCCTTCGTTGATCCCATTCGTCGTCACGCCATGTTTGTTGGTGTACATGTACCTGTAGTTACTCATGACGAGATGACATCAAATCCAAAAACCTCCTAGTCTACCATGACACATGCTCATTTCAGATGCAGGTGACTGGGAGAGGCAACAAGGTTGCGAGGCAGGATGATGGCTCCAGGCACTATTGATGAAAATTGCACAAGGGTCACTGGGTGATGAAGATGGGAATCCGTGACGATAGTGATTGTTTGCGAGGTCTACCTCGGCTGGAAGGCAAACTGTGGAAATTTTGGGAGGGACAGTCCGGGCTACGGGAAGGCAAGGCAGACAAAATCTGCGCATTTTCCGGAACGAGCAGGAAGCAGGGGCTTGACAACAAAATTTGCACAATTTCTCAAAGGAACAGGCCGAGCTACAGGGAGGATTGGTCGACAGGATTTGCACAGTTTTTTGGAGGAACTGGCCAGGAGCTTGGAAGCCAAAACTGCGAAATTCCTGGAGGGAATTGGCAGCTGGCTGCTGGATCACTGGTAGCAGAAACTGCACAATTCCTGGAGGGAACTGGAAGTCTGTTACTAGGAGATGCTAGAGAGAGAAATTGAATTAATGCTGGGAGGTCGGCCCACTGATAATATTTGTGGAATTTCTGAGCTGAGTCGACTACTGGGTAGCAGAGGGCTTGCTCATGAAAACTGCGCAATTTTCTAGATAAGTAGCCTGCGACTGTCGGGAGGACTGGCTGGAAAAACTACACAATTTTCTGAGGGAGACAGGGACGGGCATTGAGTGTCTATCTAGCTTGTTTGCACAATTTCTTCAGTCAGCAGAGTGGGCAAGGTCAGTAGCCTCTGTGCAATATTTTGAGGGGATTTAGTCCCAGGGTGGCTGCTGGGTCCAACTCTCCAGATGGCCAACATGAAGGTTGATTGAATTGCTTGCGAGTGGCGTAACTTGAAATGACCCGCTTGGCGCTTCTGCACTGTTTTGGGTGATAGTCGATCGAGTCGATGGTGGGGTGATGATCCAGCTGTCAGAGGGGAGTCCGGTCATCAGAACTTGAGCAAAAGGACTAAGTGTGTGAACGAGTGAAAGATGTAATGTGATCTTAAAAACACATACCCACATGACTTAACGACGAGACGACTCAAACCAACCAGACACACATGTTCAACATGATTGACCGACGGTGCAAGCGACAAGCGTGACACTCATGATTGATCATTGATCGACCGCGACGACGCTTGCATGATAGTGAATGTGATTTTGTGTGTGAGTGCGGCAAATGTTTTCAAAGCGAACATAACATGTACACACAAAGCGAAGACCTTGAGCATGACCATAACATGGTCACAAGCAAGACATTGACATCATCATGCAAAAGCTTGGGTGGAATGAACAAGAAAGGTGGGTGTGAAGGCTTACATGAGCTCACAGAGTGAACCCGAGTGTATGCAACTGTCAAGTGAAGCTCTCAAGGGAGGCTCCGAATTTGGGTGCAAGCCAAAATTTTGGAGGGTGGTAGTAGCCGCTACAACACTTGGTGACACACTTGTAGAAATCCATCTTCTCTGTTTTGATTCATTGATAGCATAGGGCCTTGGATTTTTGGGGAGTATTGAAATGTTGTGCGGGTTACTTCAGCTTCCACACTTACCCCATGGACATACATGGTTCACCTTTTTCCAACTCAGTCAAACACAATCAAAATTGCATGTTGATCACAGTGTTTCAAATCCAGGAAGTGTAGTTTAGCTCGCGAGTTAAATATTTTTAGAGTATAAGTTTTCATCTCTGGTGTTGCTCCACTGCCAGCAAGCCTGGACAGTACCCCGATGGAGTCACGCAAGAACACACACATTGCTCCACTGCTAGCGAGCTTGGTGAGTACCCCGGTGGAGTTGCATGCTTAACCTATCTGCTCAAGAAGCCTTTCTCTTCTTTCGCCTTTGTATTTTTCAAGAGGAATATGCATAGGCACTTATTTATTTTTGGGGCAGAAGAGGGATCTCAACTTATTGAGAGCATAAGAGGTTGTTCCTTTAGAGAAGCATGGAAGACCTCTGACATAGGTTTGCTCGTTTAGATTTCCCCTTCTCCATTTCTACTAGTTAGATGAGCTTGAACACACAGAGCAGAAGGCTGAGTACAGGCATGGGGCTTCCCCAGTGTGGACACAAGTTCATGGTTGGACCAAAACTTCCTTTGAAGATGGTTCATATTTTCCGTCAAGACTTCATTGGCCGAAGGTTATAACCAATCACAGAGAAGACAGACACAAGACTGGCCAAATGCTACAGTGTCGTAAGTCTCTTCAAATTTCAGCCACATACTCAGTTCAGAAGCCAAAACGTAGTAGTTGGCAGCACTTATTTTCGGAAACAAAAATAGTAATATACAAAGAAAACAAAACAAATGTAAACAAAAATAGCAAGCATAAAAAACAAAGTGAAAACAAAGATAGTAAGCAAAGCAAACAAGATGAAAACAATAAGCAACAAGCAAACTATGTACATGGCACAGGGCACGACCTGCCCTACTGGAAGTAATGCTTGAGATTTTGGCCATTGACAGGAAGGTTTCCAACCCTCCCGTCAAGTGATTGAAGATGGCATGTATGTGTGCAAAGTTCCTCATGGACCAATATAAGTCCACTGGGTTCCGCTACCGGAACCTGATGGTATTCCAAAAGACCTTTAAGTGAAGACGACACCACTACTTTAGATACTGTGTGCGACATAGGCTCAGATGATAACATGGGGTAGTTGGTTTTATTATGGGAGTGGTTCAAGTTTCTGAAATCAATGCATAAGCAGATTTTCCCAGATTCCTTATGTGCAGAATTTAAATTAGAAACCCAAGTATGATGACAAACTTTGCAAGTAATCGAATCATCCAAAATGTTAGTCAATTTTTTTTCTGTATAAGGAGTTCAAACAACATATGTGTTTTACCTGGCTTTTGCTGCAATGACTTGTCTCCTCCTTTACTTGGAATCCAAAGTTGAATTGCTCGCGTGTAGTGTGTAATCAGCTCATCATCTGCCCATGTAGACACATCCCGGTACTGTTTGATCAAGTAGTCAAAGACTTGTCGCTGCTGCGGTGTGTAGCTTGTACTGAGATTGACTATCTTTGGATAATGAGTGGTTCCTAGGTTGCTTTGTTCGTTCGTAGTGGCGGCCCTATGGATTTTGCTATTTCTTGGCCTTTGACATAAATTCTGCAAACTATAGAGCTTGTTGAGGGAAATCCCACCCTCAGGAATGAGGTTTCCTTTCTTGCCCTCAGCTGTAGTTTTCAGGGGCTGCTCGTGCTTACCTTCATCAATTGTTATGTCCTTGAAAGAATCAACACTATCCTTGGGGTTTAGTATCACTTTGAGTGCAATCTGTTGAAATTTCCAAGTCTGACACGTTAGAAACCCTTCATGCACTTTACTGATTTGTTCCTACCTACTTGTTCTATTAATTAACAAGTTCTTTACCATGTAAATACTGGAAATAAATACAAGTACATGCTCAACACATTACAGATCATCAATTGAAGGAAATAGAAACAAGCACACAAGTGACATTGTTGTTTTTGGACTAATGTCCCCGGAAAAACCCAATGCGGGAAAACCAGTGCAACTATCTGAGGGTTTGATTTATTAAGCAGTTTCAGAATACAATCTCGGTGCCAAATCCTGCATACCCAACAGAGAAAAATCTTGGCAGTAGTACCTCTCTACTCGGAAGCAAATATTCTGGCTGAAACCCCAGATAAACACTTTGGCAGCTCCACAGCTCCAATTAGCCCCACAAAACCCCAGCGTCAGCCTCTATCAGGCCCAATGCTAGCCCAACATCACTCTAGCTTGGCCTGCGTCAGCCTCTGGAGGCACTGTGTCAGCCCTCTGGCCCTCTGTGTCACCCATGCTTGCCCTCTGAGGCATTGCACAGCTCCTGGCTTCCTCTACGTGAGCCTTGACTGCCTCCGCGTGAACCCTTGGATGCTTCTGCGTCCCTCTCTCTGGCTACTGCGCTGATCCTCCTAGTGTTAGCATTGCCTCTCTGCTTCTATATTCACTACCCCTCAGCTGCAACTTTGATCATTCTCTCAATTTTCTCAGCAAACCCAACCCAGAAAGTCAAAATCTTGATCTCTTGGTGTGTTCTCCAAGTGACCCTCAAGCCTCCTTTTATACTTTTCTCGTTGACAATTCAATGGCCAAGATTAAGTCCCTAATCAACGGCTAAGATTAACTTTGGATTGATCCATGACTTTTGGACCCTTCTAACACAGTTTTATATTAATACACATTAATATTTTAATGTGTATTAAAATATTAATTATTTTAATATCTCTCAAACTGTTTAGAATTTGCCCAAACCATTTCTGGGTATTGGAGATCTCGTGCGCCTTAGCCTCTCCACCAATTTTTGTGGCTAGAGCACATCCGATGCTACCCCAAATCAACACGACCGGGTTGAGGCTAATGGTCCTTTGTAAGCTTAGCACCAGTGCTTCATACTCAACAATGTTTTTTGTGCACTCAAACTTTAAGCAACTTGAAATCATGCATTTTCTGTTGTTTTGGGCGACTGAGATACACCCAGTCCTTGAGCCGTCATGTGTCTTTGATTCGTCAAAATCCATGGCCCATGACTTGTCTATACATGGATCGTTTAGCATGCTAGTACTACTGCTACTACTATTGCTACTGCTACTGCTACTATTGGTACAATGCACTGTACATGTTTCATTACCATCAGTTGGGCAAGGAAGGAGTCCCAACTGCGCGTCTGGTGGGGTTGGAGTTGGCCGTGCAGGTTGACACCCCAACGTTGTTTCTAGGAGGGAGTTTCCAAACATTAGTTTTGCGAAGGCTAATGGTTCATTCTAACCATTAAGGGGGGTAACATTGTGCTTCATATACCTCTTGGACAGTACCTGGATTTGGTTGCATTTTCCCTTGTATGAAAGCCACAAATGGGACCAGTCTATAGCAAAATATCCATGTAGCTTGCTGGACCAGTCTCTATTGAGTAGTAGATCGTATGCTTCCTGTATGTCCACAACCACTATGTGGATGCATTGGTGGACTTGACTATCATGAGATAGTTGGATGATCATGTCTCATAGTTCACCAATGGCTGGTACCGATGTTCGATCAAGTTGGATGATTCACGCAGATGTTTTGCTCCATTGTGCATTGATATGTTTTTCGATGGAGAGTGGCATGACGGTGGCGGTCGTGCCAGAATCAACCAAGTTGTTGTGAACATTGTAGTTAAAGATTTCAAAGGATAATAGGAATGGGGTGCAACCTGAGTTTGCTTCTTCCATCCGGAGCATGTTGAGCATGGTAGAAAGTGATCTGGGAGGTGTGATTTATCCCTCGATGGTAGAGGTTGCGTTGTCCGTTGTTGTCTTTCCCAATGCATGCAACAGGATATCTTGCTGACTCTGAATCTTAGCTAACTCGAACAAACTGATGTTCGCTCGAGTTTTCTTCATGTCATCAACAATGTTGTAGTCTAGAGGTGGTAGACTTACCGAGGTGTTTGGGGTAGAATGGATATTCATGTTGTCCGGCGGAGTGTTTTGTAGTTTGCTGCTCATGGATGTACTCTTGTCCGCCGCTGGTTTCCCGAACTTGTTTTGTGTTTTCTACTTTAGGGTAGCCGATGGGTCATCCTTCCTCATCAACAATCTCTTCTTCTCTTGCATTTCCCCAAGTGTGGGGGGAGCCCCTTTACTCCTAAGATTGTAATGGTCAGTTTGCTTTTGGCGCTGCTTCTCGGTATTCATCTTTGACATCGTTCGCGAGCACTGATACACGTTCACCACATGCCAAGAGCTTGATGGCTCATCAGGTGTAACCTCTTCGTCATCATCAATGTCTTCTCACTGCTCCTGCATATTTCTTTTCGCATCAAGTGTATGACTACAGAAAGATATTACATCTCGCTTCCAGTTCGAACAAGAGTTCTCAGGGTGATGTTCTTCATGGAAAGAACAGAACTTAGGATCTGCACACTGTTCGACCTGGAACACATGTTTCTGTGTAGTTTTTGGAGTGAACCAGTTGTTGCTTGATGAGTTGCTTGCCTGTCTCTATCTGGGCTGATGGCTGTTTGCAAATGTGTTTGTTTTTCGTTGTTTGAGCTCGGACACTTCTGTAGTCAAGTTCTTGAAAAGGCAAGTGAGGGTCTCAATATCAGTTGCTTCCTTGTCTCTACCCTTGCTCACCATTGCTTAGGACTTCCTGCTCGCATCCTTGGAGTCCTTTGTTGATTTTTCATCCTTGATGACTCCAATTGCGTATAGGTCTTTTTCAACAGCAATAGCCTCTTTGCAGTTTTCTAAGTGTTGGTTTCGCAACTCGCTTGATGAATTGTGCAATTTTGGATGAAAGTGCAGATGTGTAGTAATCAACAGTGATGGAGTCATGAGGTTTAGTGCCATATTCAAACTTGTTCAATATGCACATAAACCTCTGATTGAAGTATTTTACTTTCTGTTTTCCCTCCATCTTGAGGCTTCCCAATTCTTTGAGTAGCATGGTTGGGGTCTTGTCATCAACAAACTTTTCAAGGAACATGTGTTTGAATGCACCCCAATTCTATATAGAGTTTGGTGGAAGGCTGTGATACCATGCAACTGCGCGACCGTCTAAGGTACATGGGAACAATCTACATGGTACGTCGTCATACCATACCTCAAGGGTCTGGAGCTGTAGGTAGAAGTTGTCCAAGTGGTCTTTTGCCTTCACCATGCTATCATGGTTGAACTTGATGTTAATTATCTCCGCTCACTTCAGCATCTTGTGCAGAATAGTGGGGAGAGCTAATGGTTACTGAGTCATCCATTCAAGATTTGAGTCAACCATTTATTCTTCTTCTTCGTCCTCCTCTTCTCTTTCAGAATCTGGTGGTTCCAGCTCTAAGTCCGTTGGTTCGTCTCTGCCTCCGCCTCCTCCACTGCCTTCGCCTCTGCCTCATGTACCTGAGTTTGATCCCAAGATCACAAGAGTGTCTTGTTTGCCTTATCGAAAGACCGAAGGTTCCTCTCCATCTTCAATAGCTTCTGCCAGACCTTCAAGTGTGGCAAGGACTACTTCTTCCACTGATGATACAACAAATCATGTAGGAGTGGCTTTTAGCTTTCTTGATGGATATGGAAGATGCTGTATGCCCGGGATCAGTCCGACTGCTTTCGTGAACTGGTGAGTGATGGGAGGACGGAGTGAATTTGTTGATACAGAATCTCGTGTTCAATCCTGGGAGGTGAGGAGTAACCAACTACAGAGTCACATGTAGGTGAGAGGGAGTGCAAGTTACTGCCTTGACCAGATTGATGAAAGAGTGTGAGAGGATGTTCAACCATATACAATTGGCTTCCCTCTTTCTAGCACCAGAAATGTTGACGGTGCTTGACCCGCCAAAATTCAGGGGATCACCCCGTTATGAAGTCCCAACTAGACCTCACATCATTTGGTGTGGGAGTCCCATCCAGTATGATGGCCTAGTTTCTATTGTCTTAAGGATTTGCCTCAACTCTTGCTTGTCAGCACATGAGAGTGGTCTGCTTTTTCTTCGAGAAGTGAGGTTCGCGTGCCTGGTGATTGCTGGTGTTACTTGTGTCAATGGTTCTTTCACTGTAGAGGGGGAGGGTGAAAGTGAGTCCCAAGTCGATTGGGAGGAAGCTCCAACTTTGCTAGGAACACACAACACAAGAGGACGTGCACAAATTCCGGAGGAGCAGTCCACACGGATGCGGCAGTCACAACACACAAGGGAAGATAACACGTACTACACTCAACGGATGAGTCCACAGGAGTGCAACAGTTGTTACAACAAGTTTTATGTGAAAAGTTTGTCTGATGTCCAGGGAGATGGCCACCATGGGCGAGACAACGTTAACATCATATACAAGACATTTTCATTAACAAATTATGCATTACAACAAGTGAAATAAGTTCAAGTGTTCAACACAGGTTAGAGCAACATGCATTACAAGTGTTCAAGATTAGTCTTACAACAGTTACAATACATGTGTGAAAACGTGTTGTCCTGTTAGCAGGCTTTTGAATTAAGCGAAAGTTCCAAGACACATCGTTACACCATACATCACTAACCCCGTGTGTGGGGACTTGGAGCCACTACTTACTCCTCAAAGAAAATATTACAGACTTTCTTGGCTATGTGGGAGGAGCTGAGGTGAAAAGTCCTTTCATGTACAAATGAGGGGGTATTTATAGCCAAGGGTGAAACTGACCCTTGTGGCTATTCGACTTCTCTCATGACTGTTTGACTTCCATGACTCTTCGACTTTACATGACTCTTTGTACAACAAGTGGGTCTCTTGGACTTCATGTTACATTACAATGTTTGACAACATGGCCCATAGTAGAGATGTGGACGACATGACTCATGGCATGGCTCGACATGGCAGTGCTAGGACATTTGTGCTGCTGTTAGAGTGCATGTCGAGCTGCAGTGCTGCTGGGTGATGGATGTCTTCATGGTGTGTTACAACTTCACCTCCGCATGGAAAAGTGCATGGAGTCTTCGATGGTCATTGGTTCGCTTGATGTTGCTTTAGCACATTTCTCCTTGCTTGTATGTTGTAAGTCTTGATAGGCCCATCTATTCGCGAAAGGTGCATGTTTGTCTATTCGTCTGTCCATGAGCACATCTTGCATGTTTGCTCATCCGTCCGTCTGAAAACACATCTTTGCATGATCTCCGTTTGTGAGCACATCTCTTTGCATGCATCGTTCATTCGTCCATTGGTGAACTTGTCCTTCTACATGTGCTCCCTTCATTCATCCCACTCGTGGTCGCACCATGTTTGTTGGTGTACCTGTACATGCAGTCACTCATGACGAGACGACATCAAATCCAAAAACCTCCTAGTCTACCATGACACATGATCATTTCAGATGCAGGTGACTCAGAGAGGCAAAAAGGTTGCGAGAAAGGAAGATGGCTCCGGGCACTACTGATGAAAACTGCACAAGGGTCACTGGGTGATGAAGATGGACAACCCGTGACGACAATGATTGTCCGCAAGGTATGGCTCAGATGGAAGGAAAGACGATGCAAATTTTGGGAGGGACAGTCTGGGCTGCAGGAAGGAAAGGCAAAAAAATCTACTCATTTTATGGAACGAGCAGGCAGCAGGGGCTTGAAAGCAAAATTTGTGAAATTTCTTGGAGGAACAGGCCAGGCTGTAGGGAGATTGGCCAACAGGATTTGTGCAGTTTTTTGGAGGAACTGGCTGGGAGCCTGGCGGCCAAAACTGTGCAATTCCTGGAGGGAACTGGCAGCTGGCTGCTAGGTCACTGGCAGCAGAAACTGCACAATTCATAATGGGAACATGTAGTCAGCTGTGAGGATCTTGGCAACAGAAACTACACAATTCCTGGAGGGAACTGACAGTGTGCTGTTGGGAGCTGCTGGCGAGAGAAATTGCACTCATGCTGGGAGGCCAACTTGCTGATCATCTCTACGCAATTTCTAATCTAAGCATACTACTGGGCAACAAAGGGCCTGCTCATGAAAACTGCACAAGTTTTTGGATGAGTAACTGGTCGACTATCGGGAAGACTAGCTAGAAAAACTGTGCAATTTTATGAGGGAGACAGGGACGGGCACTGAGTGTCTGTCCGGACTGTTTGCACAATTCCTTTAGTTACCAGAGCGGGCAAGGTCATCAGCCTTTGCACAATTTTTGAGGGGAGTCAGTCCCGGGGTCACTGTCGGGTCCAACTCTCCAGATGGCGAACATGAAGGTTGATTGAATTTCTTGCGAGTGGCGCAACTCGAAACGACCTTCTTGGTGCTTCTGCATTGTTCTGAGTGATAGTCGATCGAGTCGATGGCGGGGTGATGATATGACTATCAGAGGGGAGTCTGGTCATCAGAACTTTAGTAAAATGACTAAGTGTGTGAATGAGTGAAAGATGTAAATGTGATCTTACAAACACACACCCACATGACTTGACGACGAGACGACTCAAACCGAACAAGACACACATGTTCAACATGACTGACCGATGGTGAAAGTGACAAGTGCGACACTCTTGATTGATCATTGATCGACTGTGATGACGCTTGCACGATAGTGAATGTGACTCCATGTATGTGTGCGAAAAATGTTTTCAAAGTGAACATAACATGTACACACGAAATGAAGACCTTGAGCATGACCAGAACATAGTCACAAGCAAGACATTGACATCATCATGCAAAAGCTTGGGTGGAGTGAACAAGAAAGGTGGGTGCGAAGGCTTACACGAGTTCACAGAGTGAACCTGAGTGTATGCAACCGTCAAGTGAAATGCTCAAGGGAGGCTCTGAATTTAGGTGCAAGCCAAAATTTTGGAGGGTGGTTGTAGCCGCTACAACATGTTCCCAAGAGAAATAAAGGTATAGTTGGTTCTTAGATGTTATTTTATGCTGTATGACTATTATATCTGGTGGCATGTGATTATTTTATGATGATGACAAAAAATGGCAAAAAAGAAAGATCAACTCTAACATATTCATTGCATTATTAGCCAAGTGGTTGATTTTTTCTGCAGAAGTGCCACTAATTTCACACAGAAAATAATTAATGGCATCACCCTTTTTAATTATGAGCATATACATAACATATTTTGATATCTTAGACTTGATAGTATGACTTGGTTCTCCTTTAATGGTTTTGAAACATGGTATTGTATTGGTCAAAAATCACTCATTAATTTCATAATGGGACTATTTGTCTAAAAGGTTGATGATTTTAAAAATATGTGTTTGAGGCAAATGGGGAGATCAAAACATGACCTAATTCATTAAAAAACACTCACATGGCATAATACTTTTGCCAAAATTTTGAGCGTGAACATAAAATGGAAATGATATGTTTTGTGTCTAGTTGAGACATGAAGTTTATTCCTATTAGAATAAATCATGGGTGGCATAGTCAATGAATTTGGAATATATTATGTATGGTGCAATATTAGAGTTGTCGGTTTTATTATAATATAACACATGTGTTTGGAAATAGATCAATGCATTTGGAAAATTATTGGTTATGTTATATGTTGGCACAAAAGTTTGGAATGTGATTCGGAATATGGCTGAACTTTGATTAAGTTTTTTGTGAAGTTATATGTGGTTAATGTGGCACATCCCAAGGTACGTCTTGGGTTATACTCACTATGTGTTGTGAGTGGCTAGCCTTGAATGCAGGATGCCAACCCACTCCATATTAATTTATATTATCCATTGCTATTGTGCTCAATTACTTTTCCTCTTGGCTTAATTCGAACCTTGAATTGAGAGAGACTTATGGTAAACAAGCTGGTCGTTGGACTTGGGATACTAGATTTTCTCCTCAACTGGTAGTATAAAAATCATCAACACATGTATACTCGATTTTTGTCTCAATAAGGAAAATTTATACTTGTTTAGCTGAATGATTGGAGGGTTTCTTTGTGTGGTTTTGTCTGCATCTCATGATGGGTTAATCACCTCATTCATTCTTCGTTTTTCCTCCATGTCCCTCCCCTGTGCCTAGTTGAGACCACCTTGCAACCAATGCTATCCTTACTTGTAATTTTTTTGTGTTGAAATAATTATGAAGTCAGCGAGCTGTCATTGTTATGGTTTTGTGTCTAAAATTTTATGTCCAACAACCCCATGCAAGGCCAAAATTTTCACTTTTCCTATTTTAACTCCCAGATTGAGCTGGTTGCAAGGTTTTGACTCATCACTTCAGTTCCTATGTTGTCCCTGCTGCATGCAATTTTTCTCCCTCACTTGTTGAGTGTGTGTGTATATATATAAAGATATATATATGTCTCGGGGATGACCTGTACTCTTATTTCATTAATTATCTCTTCCTTTCTCAAGCCCAATGTATCATCTCTCTTTTCCATTATTCCAAGCTCATTGCACACTGATTGCTCCATCTTGTTACAACTGTATCATTTTGTGGGTTAAAATGTTAATGGTTCTAAGAAGTTTCGTTATGATTTTGTCTTCTTTTTTGTCACTACGAGACATGACATTATGCTGAAAATTTTAAGTTTAAAGCCAGACAACCCTCATGGTTTACTTTGATAGTTTTATGGTTTCCTCACACAACATTTTCCTTCACAAACATTACAATTTTCTTTGTACAATGTTTTTTATTTTCATGAATGAAGCAAAGTTACACACAGAAGGAGTTGATATTGTGAGCTATTGTGCATGCAATCCTACTTGTTACCATGCACCCACATAAAATGTATTAGTTGGTCAAAATTCATAAAGACAAGTTAGCTAACAACCCTCTTGTCAAGCCCACTCTATCACAAATGTCCAAATGTTTTTCAAATGCACCAGTCTATAATTTTTTTTGGCAGGAAACTACCATTCATATTGAACAAATTCCCTTAGCTTGCATCATTACTATGAGCTCTTAAACAATTTCCCTATAGGATATCGATTACTAAATACTCAATTGGGACCTAGAAATTTCTCATTCCAATCCCTGAATGTTGAATATTTTTATTTTATTTTATTTTATTTTAATTATTATTTTTTATTTTATTTTTATTTTTATTTTTTTTTTTATTTTATTTTATTTTATATTTATTTTTTTATTTTTTATTATTTTATTTTATTTTATTTTTATTTTTATTATTATTATTATTATATTTATTATTTTTTTTTTTTTTCGTATAATTTCTAGCTAATTTGTATCTCAAATTAAACTATGCACCCCATCCATCTATGCCTTACACATTCTATATCTATATTATATTTATTCAAAATGCAAAAGAAAAAAATGCCTCTCAAGATGGTACTTTATTAAATCTAAAGTTTGTGTTACTGGAACAACCTACTTGTCTAGGCAACCTACTTTAAAGCATCACTTTGTCCATTGTTCATAAGCAAGTTTTAAAAGTGACTTCAAATTATACTTACTCTTTCAGCTGCTGACCCGCTGCTGCATTCATTAAGCTTTCATGGTGTAAAAGCTCATCCTTTTACAACTATATTCTTTGTTTATGTGCACTAAACAATTGATAAACCTAGATACATATGCATGAACACGAGTTATTGTTCTTCTTTACCTCTCCTTTTAATTATGTGTTATTTCAAGAACCCACAATGTTGTGTTAGATAAGAGTTATGCCAGTAACTGTATAATTTATTTAATTATCAGAGAAATAAGGTGTATGTTGTCATGAATGAATTTATTATATTTGGACAGATGAGTTTCTCTGGTAGAGGTTCCCAAGGAAATAGAAGGGGACGGGGAAGAAGAGCTAATGTGGCTTGGTGTGAAAATACAAAAAATAATAAATTTTTTCTACTCATTTTGATATAGATTCTAATGAGTTTACCCAACTGACTTAGACTGGTCACTTATACCCGGGAGGAGTCCTCCTACCCCTCATGTATTGCATAATTCCCCTCATCCACATCCCAACATCATGGAGATCCTTAAGCCTCGTCCACTCCCTCAGTGGTAGGCCCAAATCCACGATGGACGAGAACCTAACCCTATTAGGATATATTTTGGTATTTCTCATTTGCCTTCAAGCTCATGTCATGATGTTCCACCATTTTTTGTTGTACCTCAAATTCCTTCTACTTTATCACATGCTTATGGATTCTCTTGAACAACAACGATTGATATCACCTGCACAAACAAAAAGAGGGGAGCTGCATATGATTTCCTTACCTATGCCTTCTTCCATTAAAGCTATCTTTTTCCATTCTCACATTGACACCCATAAAACTGACAATAGTGGAACAAAGGAGATTTCATTCCTCGACTTGCATCTTGAGATATACAGAGGAGATAAGAGAGTTGAAAAGACACAAGCCATTGGTTCACATAGAGACTCAAAGCTACCTTGACTCACACTTTGGTTTGAATTTATTTTTACTTATTTTTCAAAGTTTGGTTCAAACATATATTATGGTAGGAGTCTCATTTTTTATTATGTCCCTTTTTGAACATGAACATATGGGAGACACAAGGATGATTGGTACATGCTTTTGATGAGTTTTTATGTTATGTTTATGTTCCTTATAATATTAATATTATATCTTATATATATTGAATTATTAAACCATAATATCAAAACTTCATCCTTTTCAAGCCACACCAGATATATATAATATATATGGTTGATGAAGGATGAAGTATTTTGATATTATGGTTAATAATTCTTGTGAACACTATTATGCCACTATTATATCATTCATATTTCATGGTTAAGGGAGTCACAAGGTTATGTTTTATGTTTTATGATGGATATGAGTCTAGTAGGGTCCCACTTATAAATAATTTAAAATTTTATATTGTTTCCTTCAATTAATCCTCTTCTCTCGAAACTAAAGAAAAAAGTTACTTATTAAATTAAAAGAATTTGAGGTAGTTATCTTATAACTACTTGCAAAAGGTTACAAAATCAGCAAGAGTCCTTTGAAGCAAGGATTTGAAAAAAAAGTGAAGAGAGCAAAAATTTTGAGTGACAAGGAAGGAGTGATTTCAACATTCATTATTTGTTTTTTACTAGAGTGTTGGTTGTAACAATATTATTAGAGGGGTTCAAGCTAGACATTTTTATTCTTATTTTGCTTCTTTCATGGCACCAAGTTTCCCGTTTATGGATACATAACATATTTGGCTTCTAAAGTTATTTTTGCTCTGAATTTTTGTAGAAGTTCAAAGAAAGAGTTGGTTGTACACCCTTAATTTTAATAAAAATTAGTCTTTTTTTTACCACTTTATGATTAAACACATATCTCTTTATCTTTCATGCATAATTTGCTATAACACTGAGAAGATTCCAACACTTGCTTCCTGCTTATAAGTTGTCAAGTGTCATCTTTTTTACACGTGTAGTCCTATGGCCTACGATATACATTTTTAAATATGACTATAATTTATGTTGATTTTGTTGTGTATACGATAACTCTTTTTAAGTTTTTATCTTGCAAAGTGTTGTTCATATATAGTTGTTTCTTGCAAATATTGTGCTTTTCTTGTTGTGTATATTTGTAATTCGTAACATATATTAATGTAAATAGATAGGGCTCTAGCTCCATTATCTCACCTAGCCCCATGGGATTCGAATGTTGTAGATGAATCTTTCAAACCTCACCCCATCAACACTATAGTCATCATCCTTCTTCTTTACACTAATGTTATTGTTCTTATGGTGAGGAGTCCTTATGATATTGACAAGCAAATAAAAACTCTTAAGGGTTTTTGCTCTAATATGAGTATGATTGTTAACATTGACAAAATTAAGGTTATGATAATTAAATCCAAAAAGATCACTTACACTAATTTCATGTATGACAAATACAACTTAGAGGAAGTGAATTCATGCAAATGTCTCATAATCAAAATTTATCCCAACCTTAACTAGGACTATAACATCAAGAAAATATAAATGGAGGTTGTAAATCTTATTATGAACTTGAAAATAGTCGTAAATTTACAAACCTTTGGCTATGGAATAAGAATAAACTCCTCTTTGAGATGCTTGTCACTTTTTTTTTATCTTACGTGGTTGTGAAGTTTAGGGCTATAACATCTCTAGAGAATCATGGAGAAAGATAAAACAAATTTGGAAGATTTTTATAACTCATAATACATCCTATCTTACCCTATTCATAGAAGTGCTTCTTTCCCCCATTGAAGTCACAACTATAACTAGGTACCTAATGAACAAGAACATGTAATACAAGAGGCTCCCTAAGATAGCTTTAAACTCTAATTAAATTCACTTGCGATTCAAGTAGGGTTGGTATAAAAATGCCAAGTCTTAGCTAAATCATTGGGGAATAAGGAAGAAGCCAATATGTAGAATAAAAAAAATATTTAAAATATTATTACATCTAAATTTAAGGAGGAATTGTGGTGTGATAAATAATTAGAGGATAAAAGCCCATAGGGTGTAGAACAATTTGTGAATTGGCACACTATTAAGGCACTTCTTGCATAAGGGTCACTACTTGAAAACCTTGTGGGTTCCCACTTGCCAAACCCTTAATTAGAGGTTATATTGGTAGCAAAAGGAAAGGGCCCTCACCATATGATGAGTGAGCGTTAAAACCCTCACCATCGGAATGGTGAGCGCCTACCGGCCCTCTCCTTGACAGTCGAGCCCCTACCGGTCCTCACAGGGAGTCGACCCTGTGTCTTACGAGTACGAGATCCATCTATTTGCCAATTTCTCTAGTTAAAAAAAACTAGAGTATAAATGAAAATTAAGGTATTATAAGGAATGGATCAATACTTATCTAGAAGGCCAAAGAATCTCTATGTTTTGACTTAGTGTAAAGAATAAAATCAACATTGCTAAATTAAGAACAAACTCTCATGAGATCCATAGTGAAATAGGGTGTTGTACAATTCTTAAAACCATGTGGATCAAATAATTTTCCATCTTTGTGACACCAAGAAGGTTGAAGATGAAAATCACTTTCTTTAGAATGTCATGGGCACACCCATATTAAGTCACAATTTCAAAATATTTGTTACAAAACCAACCTTCCTAACCTTTTAACTCATCATAACTATGGTGATTTAGGAATGTTTCTCTCAAAACTATTCAAACACATAAATAAAATTCTAAAACAAACCAGGTAATTCCTCACTTTTATTAAAGTCCTTTAAACCAACTTTGGTCTCAATAAACATTAACCACTAACATTACCATTATCATTGATACCACAATGAATCACAAAAGCAAAGCCTTACTTTAAAAATAGCTCAAGAAAAGTCTTCACTAACCCAATAAGATTGCATAATACTATTAAATTATGTCGATATATCCAAAATAATAGAGATTAAACCAAAAAATCAAAGTGTAAGTCTATATGCTTTCTTACCCTCTCATAATTTCTAATAAACACTGGGATTTTTATTTTGTGTTTTATTATTATTATTTAATTCTTAATATATTTAAAGTTAATATATATTTTGAAGATTTATTTTGGGAAAATAGCTTTTGTGTCGGTGATTTTGGCTTTGGTTCATGGTGCAACAACAACATCTTAGGACAAAGAAGAGGGTAATGCATGTATCAGCGCTTCACACCTGGGGTTAGTATACTATGGATTTTTTTCATCAGAAAAATGACATATTGGAACTCAATTTTTTGTCGGAACAAGGAAGTGAAGGAGGAGAGGAGATACCTTTCCTCCCCCTCAATAGTGCATGTAGAGACATTGGAAGTTTCTCTTTTTGTAGGGTGGCCAAGTAATCTCTCTAGATATATATTTGAAGATCGACGATGATTGGAGAAAACTACAACAACGAGGTTTGTTTTGCAAGCTAGGAGAATCGAGGTTGTGTAGATGCATCAAAGCCCTTAGTTACTCACACAATAAGTCGAAATTAAGGTGACATTTGACTTACAAGCTATGGATTTGCATGTAGGCAAGCTCTAGTGCTCTTGCTCGACGTTGTGTTGGGAAAATACTCAAGCTCTTTGGTTGCTTGCAAAGTGTTTCTGAAATTGTCTAAATGAGCCAAATGGGGTTGCATAGGTAGTGTTCAGAAAGCATTTGACAAAATGATTCTACATGACGAGGAGTTTAGTCCTGCTTTTGTCCCTCACTTTCTGTGCCTGATGGAGCTCCAAGGGAGTTCTTCCTCTTAGCTATATCCGAAAAACAAAGACCATTAGTTACAAATCTACTCCAGTTCTCAATATTTGTAAAGTATTTTATTGGGGGCCTCTTTGTATCAAGATGTCAAGAACTGGTATAGTCCCTATGATTGCTGCCAAACTCTAGGAGCATTAAGGGATCCCTGTGGGAGTAATGAAACTACTCTTTGAAGGGAGACAATAGATGATTACAAGAGGACTTAAATATTATGGCATAAAAAAGGATGCCATTATCTCTTTAGTTGCAAGTCTGAAAGGAGGTGCTAGGGGCAGTGGGGCATCCTTTACTTCAAAGTGCATGACTTTCAAGGATGCCCTTAAGTTGAATACTGATTCTTAGACACCTAGGGTTCTGTCAGGTCAAGTGGTTGTACATTGTACAGATACCCAACCACTAGAGGTGAATGATGTCGTTAACAAGATAAGGATGACATGATATAAATGATGAGAAGAGGATCCATCTCCAATCCATTTTTCCTATATAAAACTCCCTTCTTCCCAAGCACAAGATAGTTAGTGTGCTTATGCTATTTTGGTTTGGAGGAGAAAAGCAAGCTATTACTAGTTGTAGCTATCTAGTTGTGTGAGGGAGAAGTGTGACTTGGTTTGGAGTGAAGCCTAAAGGGAAGAGCTTTAAAACTATTGTTGATCGAGGCCATCATGGAATGCTAGCAGAAGTGTGTGGGAACCTAGTCTTGTCAGAGGAGGCTTCAACGTCGAGACGAATGGTTGTAATCTCTCTTTGATATTAATATATGCAACTATCGATTGATTTCCTACATGTTTTGTAATATTACATATTCATGGCTTAATGTTTCTTGACTTGTTAAGTAGGTTGAATTGCAATTTGTTTATTATCATGTTTGTTGTCTGTTGTTGTTTACTTGTTTCAGGTGCTTGAAGAAGTAAGCGAGAGATCACTGAAGCGAGCAAGCGAGGACATCATCAAGCAGGATAAGTGGACCAAGAGGTAGGCCCTATTGATTGATTCTAACCTAAGGAAATCTTCCATAGAATGTATCTATTGTGGCTAGACCCATTATTGGGCTAGAGGAATTCGTTTGTGTCTGCACTTATAATTTTACTTCACCACAAATTGGTGACTCCATTGGGGAACCTAATCCTTTTGTTTGTCTTGGATTTCATGATTTCGTGAGAACTTTTCTAGTTCCACATTTTCCCCTTGGTTTTGTTTCTTTTCTCCTGCTTACTGGCTTGAGTCTAAAATTCATAGTAGTAGAACTGGTCCCTGTTTCAATTTATTTTTATTTTTATTTTTCCTTAGCTCCCTCGATAAACATGCTTAATTCGCTAACAGTCATGCCAATCAACACGAGTTGCTGAGAAATAGTCGCGCCGACCAGCCTCTGGCACTTGTTGTCAGTTAGGCAGTCGCGCCGATGCCTGTAAGTGAAGATTAGGGCTTGACCCCAATCTTGGCCAGTGTGTTCTGCTCTTGTGTTTTTGACCCCGTAAGCCTTTTGGACCGTTTTCTCCCTGATTAGAAAGCTAATTTTCATTTGGTTTTGTTTGCTTGTTGGCTTATCATATTTATGCTTGATTGCTTGAGTCATTGAGTGGACAACGACATAGGGCATCTAGTTGGTCATCCATTCAATAGTTGTGGACTCAGTAAGTCGGATTGTAGGTGTGCTTACTCTTTGCATTTTGTTTTTGGTCCTTTTTACGAGTTTGACCTCTTTTTGCACAAGTTCGAAAAGTTTTCATTTGCTTGCTTAAACGTTTCTTTTCCGACATGGATTACATTGCTTGTCTTGTTTTCGGTAAAGTCAGTGTTTCATTGATCTTAATGAACTTTTCATTTCATTTTTTCATCTACTTGGAGAGCTTATTGTCTCGAAAATTTTTCATTGAAAGATTATATGCAAAAAGTTTGTTTCTTTGTTTCATGAAAAAGTATGAAATTCTAGCTTGTCGCAACATTGTGCTAAAATAATTTGCATCATTTAAAAGACTAGAATTGCATCAACATTTGAAAAAGGAAGACCATTTTTTGTTTTTTAAAGGACTAATAGATAAATGCATGTTAGGAAATTAGGAATTGGAATGCATTTTTCATTAGTTTATTTTTTGAAAAAGTAAGGTAGTGAAAGATAATTTCATTTTCAGTTGCTTGATTGTTTGCATTTGATTGAGTAGTCTCTACCCTCTCTAGTGTAGGCATTTCATCGAATTGAAAGGGTCTTGTCTCATCTAGTTGCATTTAAGGTTTTTTGAGTAGCATCGCTAAGACCTGAAAACCGAAACATAAATCAAGTTCAACTTTAAAATGAATTCAATTAACTTAAGGCGCATTTGACATTAACAATCATATCTAGAAGGTCTAGGCTAGAGACGTGTTTCAACATCTTTAAACCTAGAAGCCGTTGTTAGCTTCGACATTAGACAGCGCTAGTACGGATTTGTGCTCCCTGTACAATTGAGTATATAACGAGAGACCCCACTAGGCTGCAATCCTTTTATCCTTAGGAAGCCGAGTCGGCCGCCTTGCAAACGTGATACACCGAACATAGCATCCAGGAAGATTTCCTACTCGTACTTCTTGGTTTGCCAAGAGGTATTCAACAATTCACGGTTGCTTGATAATCCTGTTTACCTAGATCATCCAGAGTAGTCATTTGATCTTTTTGACTCATTAAACTTAAAAGATCATTCGAGCACTTTTCCTTTCGAGCTTGTTTCCAATCGAAAGCGATAGAGTCATCTTTGTTTCTTTCTTGACTCTTAAAAAATGAAATAGCATCAGTATTTTATGCGTCTTAATAATTGATTGCTCATGATCCAAAACACGCTGTTAGTCTGTTTCTGAGACAAAATCGTGAGCTTCCTTAAGACAAAATCGTGAGCTTCCTTAAAAGAACATTTTAAAGCCTTGAAGTTATTTGTTCTGTCAACTAAGACAAGGTCATCGTGGCTGAACCATCTGGTTCACCCAATTCCTCTTCCTCTCCTCCGTTTGAAAGGTTGTCAGAGGACCCATTTCCTGAGTTACCAGAGTCACTCAAGGACCAAGATGTTGAACTCGCAATTGTTTTGAGGATTCAACCGTTGTCATCTCATCCTCTGCCTTCTTTCGATACTGGGTCATTTGTTGATCTTGGCCCCGAATCTCCGAATGACCCCGTTCGAACTTTAGAGAACTCGCCGACCACTGACGATCAACTTGGACTGGTTATCTACCCTCCGAACCCTTTGTTTGACCCTGTTGTGATATCACCGCAGCATCCTTACAGTCCCTACGACCAGCCGAGTGTTCCTTTGGAACTATCCCCTCATACTCGTTCGGCCATTCGTTGTCGTTTGTTTTCAGACATGGAACCCGAAGGCAATGCTCCAGTCACATCTCCAGATGAGTCCGAAGTTTCTACTCCACACACTGTTGAGGGGGAAGAATTGCAGTTTCCTTTCAAGGGTTTCCCCTTTTCAAAAGGCATTCTTGTTAGTTTTCCACCCAACTACACGTCTTTGGCGCAGTTGGTTTCAGGTACACTTAGTGCCTCATCACTTTACCATAATTCTGTTTGGGCATCATGCACAAAGCCTACCTTAGGTCCGTCCGTTACGAACACAACTTCCCAACAGGTTGTTACTTCAGTCTCGGTGCAACCCACCATTCCGAATACTCTTGTATCATCAATCCCAGTTACCCGTCAAGCACAACCGACAGTTTCAAAGATTGTCTCTGTTAGTTCCTTCATCCTGCTAGTTAGTGGTTAGATTGTGCCACTGCCTGGGGGGCAGAGCCTGAATGTTTCTATGGTGTTAAGTGCCACTAATGTAAGTGGATCACAAGCTCACATGCTTGGTGTAAACCAGCCTTCTTCTGGTACTATTTATAACCCTGCTGATCCTACTGGATCAAGCAATATCCAGTACCAACAGGTTCAGGGTCTCATTGGTCCGTCTAGATCAAGCAATGATCAGTATCAGTAGCCCTATGGGGCTCAGGTACAATACCAAAATCCTTACGTTCCATATGATTATCAAGGAATGGTTAATCAACCTTACACCCTCCAATCTGGGCAATACATCTAGCCTGGCTACGGCCAAATTCAGTTTGGCAAAAGTACACTTGTAATAGCAAGGACAACCTCTACGACAACAAGGGCAGCCTTTGTTACCGCAAGGGAAACCTTTGTTGCAGCAAGGGCTATCCGCACAACAACAAGGGAAAATTACCCAGTAGCAAGGTCAACTGCAACAACTGCAAGGTCAATACTTACAATAGTTACAACAAGCCACACAACAACAGATGCAATATGCTTCACACGCCTCTCAACCATATCCTCGCAGGGCCAACCTCTGCAGCCCAAAACTACAAGGTCAACCCTTGCAACAACGAAACCAACGAGGGCAACAACAACCCATTGTATACATATCAACAATGTCAACCCTTGCAGGGGCAAGGTCAAGGTCAAGTCCTGCAGCAGCAGGCTCAAAATCCTCATGTCCTAGGTCAATAGGTTCAGAATCTTGCCAGCTGTTGTGCTTTGCAAACAACCCCCCATTTCATATTATTTTTATTCACAAAAAACATTAAAATATGAAATAGGTCCCTTTAAAAATAAAATTGATATCAAAACTTTTACTTTATAAAAGTCCGATAATCAAAGGAGCGCTTTATAAATGACCCTTTAAAAAGCAATATCTATTTATAATGGAAATAAACCGAATATTCGGTTATTGCGATAAAGCGATCGCAAGATCGCATATCGCAATAACATAAAGGATGCAACAAATGGCCAAAAGACTTGCCCCGATGCGATAAAGCTATCGGCGATCGGCAATCGGCAATCCCCTTGTGCACCACTTAAGCGCCCCATATCAAGGCCCCAATGCGATAAGCTATCGGCGATCGGCAATCGGCACATCCCCTTTATTGTTACAAGCATTGCGCATATGCCTTTTGCCGATGCGATATCGCAATCGGCAATCGGCGGGTCCCCTCGTTTCATTTCCATTGCGCATATGCCTTTCGCCGATGCAATATTGCAATCGGCGATACTCAAGCATTGTTAAAACCAGTCATGCGTCCCCCCCGATGTGATGCGATAAGGCACGGTTTTCAATAGAAAGCCGTTAAAGTGATTGGAAAGCCCGATTTAATGATATTTAAGGCATAATCATTCCTGCTCGGCCGCCAATAGGTCCATTGCATGCTTTAAGATATCTTTCAACCGAATATTGGTATAATGGGCATTTATAAGGTGGCAGGTTCTATACGGTCACTTAATGAATCCATGTCTTAAGATCTGCCTATAGATCGTCTCCACACCGTTTTACAAAAGCAAAGTATATCAACGTTCTTCTTTTCATTTTGCTATCAACTGTGAGTTTTATTGCTATCTCTGTGTTACGCCAAAATCGCCTCTCTGTGCAGAATACAGTTTTTCAAAGCAATTCAGGCATGATGGGTAAAAAGTCGAAGAAAGTTGCAGGTGTTTCCAATCCACCAGCTGCAGGGCAAGCAGTAGTAAACAGCAAAAAGGGCCTGATATCCGACACAACATGCGCAAGCCTTGCCAGAACAACTTGGCAAGGAACTTATGACTTGATAGAAGCCGAGAAACCAACGCAGACGGTAGAAGAAGCCACCGTAGATTCATTGAAGAAATCAGAGTGCACTCTAAAGGATTTGGCCGATTCCTTCCTCCATAGGATATCGGCAAGAGAGCAAATGCTCCCATACACCGATGTCATGAAATGGGCAATTGAAGAAATCCCCATCACAGACCGAACTTTCATCGCAAAGGATGGGAGGATTTTTGGGTCATTCAAGCCAGAAGACCTGAGGCAAATGTATCATTTGCCTAAGCCAGAGAAGATATATAATAGCACCTTTTTGGAGAAATTCGCAAGCGAGAATGAGATTGAGTCCGAACCTATCAAGGACTGGAGGCAGAATCCAAATAAGCACAAGCATGAATCCTCCGGTAAGTACTC
>APFE031270431.1:0-13131 GCA_000404065.3 Pinus taeda | reverse complement strand
TGATAAAAATATCAAAGAATTAACACTTAGCCTGAAAACCATCATTTTTCATGCTTATTGATCTGAAACTTTCAAAAGATATATCACCATACGCATGAATATAAACTCACACTAGTCATAAATGAGTTGTCTAGTCAGTAGTATATTTATCCCAAGTCTTATCAAAATTTCAAAAATTGAAAGAAAACTGCATGAAAGAACCATTCCAGTCATACAAAGCCAAATCCAAACATTGACATATAGAAACATTGAAATAGACAAAAAAAACCATTGCTAATACAGATGATAAAATAAGAGGATGTGAACAAAAGAACATCGAACTATTTTTTGAAAGGAACCCATATATATTCATTTCAATATTCCCTCCCTCAATTATCTAAAAGAAATGGCTTGATCAACCATTAAAAGAGTGGATCATAGTTCACCATAATGTCTATTACAAAAAGGCATCAGGGGTAAAAAAAATCCATTTCATCTATAAGTTAAACTCTACCCTAATTTAATGTGATTTACAACTCAAGTTCAAGATGACATCAAACCTAATTTGTAAATTTAAATTGTAAATATGTTCCTTTTAATTCTTGTATTTCTGTTTATGCATTTGTAACATCTGAAAGAAACTAAAGGTAATACATATACAAATTTATTGTATATGTACATTTTACTGTATTTAATTTTTTTGATTATAAGGTTTTGCAGATTTTGAAAACAAATCTTATGGAGAATTATCAATTTTCTTTTGTAATCATATAAGGACTAAATCAATATATCTTATTTTGTTGCTCGATCTATTTGTTCAAATTTTTTAATATAAAGGCTTTTTTGTTGAAATAGTTTTTGTGATTTTAAAGACTTTTTTACCTTTTTCTTATATCTTTTGATATATTTTGTCCAAGCTTATGTCATTGTTTGATACAATAGTTGAAGACTAAATATATATTAAATAAATTATCCTAGAAGTTGAGAAATAAAATACATAGTTAAAAGTATGTATTCCTTAGAGGAAACTACTCTCCAAACATTCATCTTTCTAGTTTCCAAACAACTATAATTTTTTCTAGAGCATTATGATATTTAGAATATATTTCCTTTTCACTCGTACCATAGGTCATGTACTTGACAAATACAAACATATATCTATGCATGCTACCCATTTCCACTATAAATTAGATTCATTATTATTTTGAGAATAATAATATTCAACTAAATCACTCAAGGGTTACATTATCTCTACCCATAGCTTGATGCATTTCACATCACATCCAAATAATAAGAAATCTCTCAACAAAACTATCGTACCTGATCATAATAACTTTTACCATTTTACCAAACTATTTTTAATAAAAAATGGAATTAAAATGCACCCATGTAGGGAATGGCTTCTATACTTTATCACCCCACTCTAGATTTTATTCCTCCCTCTCTAGAAAATATGTAAAAACTACACTTTTAAGCAACTCTAGTATATAGGAAATCTCCACAATACTTTAAATGTAATTGACAACCCCAACTTATTGCATTTTTAGTACGGTATCCCCTTATAACTTTTTACATAATATATATAACTCATTTCACATAATGTAAGAAGCAACAATGTAATTTATCTAGTTTAAGTAAACATAATTGCCATATATGACCATTGTCATCTGTAGACATGATTTAAACAACAATAACACATGCTCATTTCTATGTTTTTTGCATCTCTTACTACGAAATATATAGAAGTACCTTAGATTGCATTATTAGGCAAGAGACACTGAATATAAACACACAAAAATAAATACGAAGAGTTTAGTTTATGCTAAAATATGATTATATATGATTCCTTTTTAAAATTTAGCCATATAATAATTTTATTGTACCTTAAGACCATTTCCAATTATTTTTTCTTTTCATGACCACAATCACTTGCATACATGATAATAACAAGACAGAATGCTAACGTCCCAAATTTTGGGATTTCATAAACACACATAATCACTATTCATTATTGATCATTGTGTTAGGAATTTGCTATTATTTCTAGCTCTCCTATTTGATTTTAGTTGTCACATGCATTAAGGAGAACTTCGTTGAGGACTCCGAGTCACCTAGTTGTTTCTTATGGTGTTAAAATTGAGTTTTCATGTATTTCATTAAGAACTCTAAATCAGCTAGTTGTTGCTTATGATGATCAAATCACTTCATCTATGTTTGGGTGTATTACCATGGAACTTCCACCACTTATCAAGTGTCTGCCCATTCAAAGATAAAATTGAACAATGGTTGTTTTTAGGGAGGACATAATGTAGTGATAGGACTATTTTAGTACCACCTACTTGGGTTCTAGTTCTTCATTAAGGGGGTGGATATACGTATTAAAATATATCTATTTTAGTCCAATATTTATTAAGAATTGAGAGGGATTTAAAGAAAATAAGAAAACAATCGATCAATGTATAAAAGATCTAGGTTAAAATATATCTATATTGATTTATTCATTGATTAGAGAATTTTAGTATTAGTATGATGGGTTCTTGTTTTAATTGTAGGAACAAGTGGATCAAACTTTCATATATTTTTACAGAAACATCCATTTTGATTGTTTCCTCTCAGTTCCCCACATCTGTGCCTGACTTGTTTTCAATTATCAATGGCTGAAGTTCATCAGATTGGTTTATTGTAAAATGAGCATCAACATTATTTGATGAGTCCTTAATTATGTTTAATGCATCCATTTGTTGAAAAAATATCTTATTTCCATCGATCATATCTTCACTACTATCTATCAGGTTATATAGCTTGGACTTAACATCCTCTCTCTCCCTCAAGAAAAGTGTCCTCTCCTGTGTGGAATTTTCCAGTCCTTAACTAGTTTTCTGTAATAGTTTCCTAATTTTATAATTATCATTTGCATTTTCCTCAAATATTACTAGTAGTTTCTCATATTCACCTGCCATTTCCTTCATTTTCAATTGTAGTTCACGCGCTTCATTTGTTAACAAGCTAAATAATCTATCAGAGACTAAATTGTCATCCATGTTTCTCCAAAAGTCAGACTACTCCTAAACATCCACTGTACCTCCCTTGTGGGTAAAAAATATACCATGATGACTTTCAGAAATCTAAATGTCGTTTTCCTATCCTTGTTTCTTCATTTCCTCAAGAACTTCAGTTTCTTTTGGGATAAAAGAGCAAAGGGGGCTCCCCTATACAATACAATGACTTCTGGAAATGTTATGGAACCTATCTTATTTCAAAAGTTATATATTCTCAGCATGCTCCAAAGAATATGATACATTATTCCACAACTTCACTAATATATTTCTCTGAGATATAGCTTTCTCATGCATCTTAACTAATTTTCCATTCTCTTGGGACATCTTCGTGAGATTTGTTTGAAGATTTTGAATCTAATCAATCATTTCTTGTTGCCACAGTTATAAGTTCTACTATGGATGCTCTAACTTAACATTAGAGGAGGAAAATACAAATTCTGTTTGTGGCATATTTCCATTATTTTATAGTCCTAGTGTTCCCCTTCTCTCCTCTTGATGTCCATCATATTTCATGCGAAATTTTAGATATGTTTTACCATCTTCCAACTATATCCTCAGTTCATTAGAATCCTTTTTAGGCACAATCTCAATTTCTAGTTGTTCAGCCTCATTTCTCAATTCTTGATATTCTATAATGCCCCTTATAGTTGTGTTAAATTCAATGGAAGCCTTATTTTTTGTACAACGCATTGCCATAGTTTCCTAATTCCATTGTTTTCTGGCATTGCCTACTCATACATGTCAACTAATATTTCATTCTCGTCAGTTATCTCCTTTAATTTCATTGTACACTCCTAATCCTCCATTCACGTATGGATCCCCTCGAGTTCTACTTTTCAATCCCCATTGATACTAGCGTGTTCATGCAATAATGCAGTTTCAACACTACCTCAAATTTATTCTTCATGCCGTTGAATTAAGCTTTCACGGCCTATTGCATTTGTCCCCGTTCCATCTTCCATGTCTTGTACATGCTCTATACAAATTCTACTACCTCCAAAATTCCACCACATTCTTCTTGCATCTTCTCTTTATTGCATTGCTTTTTCATATAGCTCAAGAATTCTTTCATTCTCTTCTGATGTATCCTGCAATTTTATTAGTATTTTTGCAATCTCTTTTCTAAGACAAAGAGCTATATGTTATACTTCAACATTCATAGAGCCTGTTACATCTGGTGAAATATTTGGGGAATCATCCTTTGTAGACATGTGTCCCTTTCTTAAAAAAATTTGATTCCTTTCTTTAATTTCTTACTCAAGTTCCTCAACTTGATACTTGAATACATGAACTAGTTCTTGGGATTTTTCATTCATTTCATGTCCATATTCCTCAACATTCTTTATTTCATATAGTTCTTGCATGACTTTCTCATACATGATACTTATTCCTTCATTATCTTCAATAGACTCCTATACATTTTTTGCATAAATCATCAACTTCCTTAGCCAAATAAATGGAAGTTCCCCGACCTTCTGCTTCACATTGATTGGTTCCACTAATTTCTTCAACCAAATATTTAAGCTCCCTTTTCTCTGGTAAACCGTATCTAAATGATGTCCCCTTTTTCAACTCTAGAGAATCCATTGCAGAGTTCAGTTGGAATTCTCCATCAACATCTGAAAGCATCATCTTATCACAATGGATCATCAAATCATCAACATGCATTTCCAAATTTTATTTGGCTTCTAGGTAGATGCAAAACTTATTACAAAGATATTTTATTCCCTTCAGCACAAATTAACATGTCTGTAAAGAAATTCATTCTCCTCACTGATGGAAGAAAGATATTATTATGATGATTCCTTTTGGTTCATAAGGTTTGTGTCCTTCTCATGCATAAGCTTATATTCCAAAGCTTTGAATAACTAATCTACTAATACAACTATCTATTCTAGAATTTTATCTAGCTCTCCACCCTCATAACATTCTTGGTACCTTCTTAGCTCTTTTATCAACCTTATATTTTCCATTTCAACCCTCATCACCTGAAGATTTTGATCGATATTGTTATTTATAATTTGTAGCTCATCCATTAACACATTCTTCTCCTCTAAAAGGTGTGCTTCTACAACCATATTATCAGAAGCAACTGCCTCTAGTCTCTTAAATTTGTCTTCTTCAAAATAAAGCATCATCTTTCCACACTGTGCATCTTCCTCACGATGTTTAACAAAATGTTTTAGTTTTTAATTTTTAATATCCATTGCTTTCATTAATGTCTCTAAAGATTCATGTCTTTTCACAGCTCCTACAAGTGTAGATTCCAAATATGTTTGTGAAGGCCATTTCGTATGACCAGGAAATGGGCTTGCTAGATCTCTCATATCCCATCAATATCATCCAAAAGAGGTCAACAAGGCCATGTTTCCATAGTCATATTCTTGAGTGGGAGGCACTTCTTCGGGATAACCACACATATGACTTACTTCTTCCTTCAACTGTGGAATTTGAATCATCAAAGTTATAACATCTCTCGTAGCATCTTCAGTTACAGATGAAGTATTCCAAACAATTTTTTCTTGTTGTGCAAATTTCAAATTTTAAAGTGTCTCTACTATAGAATAATTACAAGGGCTAACATTGATAATGATAGTCATTTTAGATTTTCCACCAAGAGAGAAGAAATGTAAGTTTTGAATCATGATATGGTACATGTTGTAGTTCCCTATTGCCAATATTTACAAGATTCATGGTTAAGATCCCAAGAGATTAGAGTGATTTGTTAACATTTGAGACCCCTTTCAAGTGCTTACCCTCAACACCTGAACTCTTTTATCTCCTTGAACCTACCAGATCAATTGGATTTAGGCATCCAAATCTATGATGAGTCACCAAATCACTCTCCACTTACTTTCAATTATAAGTACGTACACTATGTGAGTTGCTACTAGCAAGGTTCATATTTTTTGTTAGGACTTTCTTGTTGGTCGCTCACTGTAGGAGTAGTCTAAAAACACCATTCATACCTTTCACCTCAACTTATGAAATGTTTTTAACATCCACCTCTTTCTTGGCATCTTCCCTAATCTACAATTTTTTTGATCGTGGTTCTAGGAGATCTGCAACCTGCTCATTGTATCTTTTTATAAATGAACACTTGAAAATTAATTTTAATTTTTATTCTTTTCAAGTGTCTTCTTCCTTACAGATTCTTGCAATCAAATTCTTAAAAACACGGGTGTCATTCCATTATTTGCACTCAGTTTTTTTCTCTACGTCGTCAATATCACCAGACATGGTATGTGTTTCCCACTCCAAGTCTTACCATGTGGAAACATATCATTTTTGTATCCTCCCATGTATTTATCAACCATGGGAAATATATATTCTTTGAAAAGTTATCCCTGATATATATTTTCCCTAGCTACAAGGTCAAATGTAAAACAAGACAAAGAGATAAAGGAAAAAATAGATAGATGCAAACAGATGGAAAAAGAGATGCAGGGAGGGGGAGAGGGAAGGAGAGAGTAAGGGGAGAGAAAGGGGGGAGAGGTAGTGCAAGAGAGAGAGAGAGAGAGAGAGAGAGAAGGAGTAGGGGGGAGGGAGAGAGACAATTGGGGGGAGAGAGTGGATAGAGAGGGAGAGAAAAAGAGAGAGAGGGAGAGCGAGTAAAAGGGGGAGGGAGAGAGATGCCCATAGTTCACAACAAGCATATTTCCTTTATTGAATTGTTGTGAAACATAGTGTTGACTTGTTCGTGTATTCCTTTATATGTTCTCACAACTGGTGTTGACCAAATAAAGCCACTCATTCATCCTTGTCATAAAAGAATCCTTGAACTTAACTTGAAAGAGAACATAATTTTATGAGATAGATAGGCCATAGTAACATCATATACAAATCAATATTTGAGCAAGCTTTCACATTGAACAAGGAATAATATATGCTATAGGATAGAAGAAGGCAAGGTGACTATTATTATTACTATCCAATTTTAAGGTCATGGTGAAGCCATACACGAAATTGGTGTATGAGACCCCCTTCTTTGTGGGACAAGGGACCCATATTTGCATGGCGATTTGACTACATTTCTATGAAGGCATGCATACTCTACCCCCTCTCGTTTTTAAGCTGTGACCTCTTAGGCGAAGCACATGCTCTTAACAATTGAAGGTTGAGTGTAAATTCTAGTAGAGTATTCTCTATGTGAATCCCATTTGTCGCATTAGAATTTGATAGAGTTCTCATTTTTATATATTGTTGGAGTGTGGATGCACATTCAATACGTGTTAGAGATTTTGCATGAGTTTATATGTCAAGTAGGAAAATCACAACATAACATACAATACTTAATCAAGAACACATGCTCATGAATACGACACAATTATTTGACATAACAAGTTGGACCTCATGAAAACTTTGTTTTGGTAAATGAAAGAAAAGATTTATCTTATTGATAATTTACGAAGGAGAACATCACGTTATTGTAGAGAATATAACATATTTCATCTAGTTTAGTGTTCTTATACCATAGTTTACTTAGAACATTTACGAAAAAATAGAAAAATTCCCTTGTCTATTACTTTTATTTGTAAGTAATACAAAAATAAAGTTCGTTACTTATAAATAAGGGTGGTTGTTCATGCCCATAATAATTCACTATGAATGCATCTGTATATAAAGATTCTTAGATATGCATTACAATAACACACAACAAGGTTTATCTCTTTATTCCTCTCCAAAGTCCCAAATAGGTTGTAATAAGCTCCCAGTGAGTGAATGATTAATTGAGTGTTGGATTTATAACCCATATGTTTATATGGATTTGAGATTTGGAACCCCGTACTTGGTTGTAGATAGTTGTCTTACATATAGAGGATCTAGACTTATGTATCAATGCCTTATTTGGTGAAAATTTATTCATAAAGATTTTTCAATTGATTTTTCATTGTATGTTATTTTATATACACGCACATAATTAATATTCATAAAAGTTTTATGATATTTTTTATCTTAAGGCATTAAATCCCACAAATCATAGTGAGATGTGCTTGAGTGTGGCTTGAGTAATTACATTTTCAGAGAACCAATATGCATCCACAATGTATATCAAAAGAATAAAGGTGCATTGTAGGATGCATGTGGGATCATAAGAGAGGAATCATGTCACTATACTAGGGATATAAATATAAAAGGGTATAAAAAATGTTAATGAAAAAATGGATACCTACAATATCTAGTGAAGGTAGGGGTCTTTTAAGTTGGGAAGGTGTATTGGGTTTGTATTGGCAGGGGGTTAAATAAAGTGAATTTTAGAGGTGTTTTCAAGTATGTATTAAAATTAATGGTATTGTTTAGTATGCCATGAACACACAGGTTATGTCACCATTTCGTGAGTGAAGCCACCATTGAATCCAAGAGGGTTTCAACCAAGAATTAGGGTGAAACATAGAGGGAAAATGCATAATTAGTGGATCACCAAACCCTTACTTCTATATCATTGCAGAAAATATGAAAAAGAACAATGAAGCAACAAATTGCTGGGAACTTTGAAACCCCAAGGGATTAACTCAAACATTGACAACCAAGAGATATGGTACATATATATTAATGTTTTTCATATATGAGTGTTTGTGAGTGGTGGATTTGAGACAATTGGTACAAATCAGGATTAACATCCCTGACTAGAATGCCAAGTCACCCATAGAACCCTGATACAAATCTCAAAGCACTAACCCTTAACCCAACAACTATCATTTCGCATGATCACAAATCTAAAACATTCAAAAGAAATATCACCATACACATGAATATAAACTCACAATAATGATAAAAAGTTGCCTAGTAGGTAATATATTTAACCTAAGCCTTATCACAATTATCAAAATTAAAAGGAAATTCCATGTCAAAACCATTCTAGTCTTATCATATTTATACATTAAGAAACTCTGTAATAAAGTATATATAAATATTCATGCATAAACCTCTTATTCCATGATTTCTCAAATGAACATATGTTTAAATAATAATAATAATAATAGTAGCTAATAATAATAAACATATATCTTTTCATGCTACCCATTTTCACTATAGAGTAGATTAATTATTATTTTGAGAATAATAATAGTCAACTACATCACTAAAGGGTTACATCATCTGTACCCATAGCTTGATGCATTTCACATCACATCCAAATAATAAGAAATTTCTCAACAAGACTACCGTACCTGATCATAATAACTTTTACCATTTTACCTAACTATTTTTAATAAAAGAATGGATTGAAAATGCACCCATTTAGGGCATGGCTTCTCTACTTTATAACCCCACTGTACATTTTATTCCTCCCTATGTGGAAAATATGTAGAAACTACACTTTAGACTACTCTAATCTATAGGGAACCTCCACAATACTTTAAATGTAATTGACAACCCCAACTTATTTCATTTTTAGTATGGTATCCCCTTATAAGTTTTACATAACATCTATAACTCATTTCATATAATGTAAGAAGAAACAATGCAATTTAGCTAGTTTAAGGAATCATAATTTCCATATATGACCATTTTCCTTTGTAGACATGATTTAAACAACAAGAAGACATGCTGATTTCTATGTTTTTGCATCTCTAGCTACGAAATATATAGATATATCTTAGATTGGATTGTTAGGCATTAAAAACCAAATATAAACGCACACAAATAAATATGAAGAGTTTAGTTTATGCTAAAATACACTTCTATATGATTCCTTCTTAAAATTTAGTCCAATAATAATTCTATTTTACCGTAAAACCAATTTTGATTGTAAAGTCTTTTCATGACCACAATCACTTTCATACATGATAATATTAACAAGACAAAATGTTGACATCCCAAATTTTGGTATTTCATAAACATAGATAAGAATTATTCATTATTGATCATTGTGTTAGGCATTCACTATTATTTATAGCTCTCCTATTTGAGTTCAGTTGTCATGTGCATTAAGGAAAACTTCATTAGGGACTTTGAGTCACATAGTCGTTGCTTATGGTGTTATAATTGAGTTTTCATGTATTTCTTTAACGATTCTAAAGCATCTAGTTGTTACTTATGATGATAAAATCACTTCATCTATGTTTAGGTATATTATAGTGGAACTTCAACCACTTATCAAGTGTGTTCTCATTCAAAAATCAAATTGAACAATGCTTGTTTTTAGGGAGGACATAATGTAGTGGTAGGACTATTTCACTACCACCTACTTGGGTTCTAGTGCTTCATTAATGGGGTGGATATATGTATTAACATATATCTATTTTAGTCCAATATTTATTAAGAATTGAGAGGGATTTGAAGAAAATAAAAAATAATTGATCAATGTATAAAAGATATAGGTTAGAATATATCTATATTGATTTATTCTTTTATTAGAGATTTTTAGTATTAGTATGGTGGGTTCTTGTTTTAATTGTATTAACCTATATAATCTAAAGTTATATATATATATATATATAATAATATCTTATATATATTAATATATATATATATATATTATTTGATTAGAGATTTTTAGTATTAGTATTGTGGGTTCTTGTTTTAATTATATTAACCTAAATCTCTATCGATTTATTATTTTATTAGATATTTTTGGTTTTAGTATGGTGCGTTGTTGTTTTAATTTTATTTAGCACTTGTATGAATTTCGTATTTTTCTTTTCAATTTAATTAATTACCATCAAGACTGATCCCATAGAATTCCCACATGCATATGTCTTCACTTCAAAGGCATACTATCTTCGAAGAATTTATCTTCGACTCTCCTTGACCTATCACATTTCCTAAATACACCAAATGTTATTTTGAGAAGTCACACTTCTTGAGATGTGCCAACAATTGGTGCTTCTTTAAAGTCTCTAGCACGTGCATCAAACATGAGATGTGCTCCTCCTATGTATAAATGTATTATAGTAAATCATCCAAATAAATAATAAAATATGAATAAAAGTGAAAAATATATCATTCATTAACTTCATGAATGTATTTGGTGCATCACATAGGAAAAATATCATAACTAACCACTCATACAAACCTATTCACATAATTACATTCTAGGTTAAATTCCATCATTGAATAATTTGTTAAATTGATTCACATCATTAAAATTTCGTTAGTTTTTTTTCCTTGTTATAAGAATAGAGCAATTGATTACTTGGTTAATGAAGAAATTAATTAATGGAAAAGTATGAAATGTCCTGTCTAATGAAAATATAAATTATTTTTATTAATGAAGACATGATTATATATAAAATTTCAAATGGCCTTAGTATTATCGACTTATTGGAAACAGAGGGAGTGTTTTTGTTAAGATTCGGAGTTAGGCACACCTTTCACTAAAGGGCCTACCATGGGTGACATCCCCATCAAACAATTTGCGAAAACGATATCACAAATATTATGTTGGGTGAGGGCATTGCAACATGTGGAGTTATGTGAGTTGTTCGAGAGTGTGGTCATGTGAGGGCCTAGTTGTAGTAGAAGGTCATGAGAGAGAGTCGTGAAAGAAAATTTGACTTGAATGGGTGTAGGTCTATGCTCTATTGTGAAGTATGTGGTTGTGTGAAGGGATCATATGAAGTGTGTCCACACGACAAGATTGACTGGAAAATACAACATGTGTATATATGAGAGTTCGTTTGAGATGTGGCATCCTAAATGGATGATGGGGCAGCTCTTTCAATTAGGTTTGTAGTGAGCATAGATTGCACATAACATGATTGGGTTAGTCACATGAGTGGGTCGAGAGAGTTGTGTGGGAAATCATGTAGGTGGTTTGAGCAAGCAACCACATAATCAGGCAAGGTGAGTTGTTTGATTAGATTGGGTAAGTTGTGTAATGATACGAGGTGAGTAGTCATATGAGTGGCCCACATGAGCCATGCGAGTAGTTATACGAGTTGTATAAGTGGGCCAAGTGATTTGTAGGAGCATGCTAAGAAATTTTTGTGAGCAATTGGGTGAGTTATATAAGTGGGTCCAGTGAGTCGTGTGAGTGGGATGGGAAATTTGTGCGAGTAATCAGGCTTGTCATTTGAGCCAAGTGATCGAACCTTGGAATGGCATCAAGTCATGTGGAGTATGCTAGTACAAGTTGGTACAAGCGCTTGGAGTTATGTTGTACCTAGGGTTGTGTGGGCTAGGGGTTCTTACAAATATTTTGGTATCTTTGTGAGACAATGTTGGGGCATGCAATGATATGGTAGAGAGAGAATTCTTGTGACCATAGTAGAGATAGATCACATTGAGAGACCATGCGATATCACAAGTTGGGTGACTTGGATAAAAATTTGGCATTTGGTTGAGTGGATGGAAAATTTAGTGTTCGAGCCAAATTTGGGGTTTCTAGTACAATGAAATTTTAGGTTTTATACAAAGAAATAATTTTGTACAAAGGTGCTCATTTGATAAAACATAGCAGCATAGGGGCTTCGTACTTGTACTTAGAATTGTCTTGCGATGACTTGCAAACAAGTCATTGCACAAATTAATGTTGTCAATTTTTTGTAATTTTCCAAGTGTGAGGACTTGTAATTTGTATATTGTATTGTTCTTATATGAGCACATTTTTTAGGGGTTAATCTAAGTGTTGCCCGCCCTATACATATATATATATGTTTATTTATTTTTATTTATTTATTTTATATGTGTTGATGGTTTTTTTATTATGTATATACTTACTCTAATTGGTTAAGTCAATATTCTATTAACATTTAAGTAAGAGAATAAGTAGTGGCATAACTCATTTGAGCTAACATTTTGCTACACTTGGAAGTTGTGAAACATGTCGATGTTACATGCTTTAGAGGACAGTGTATTCTCTTAAGTGGTAGATAAAAATGATATGGAGGGATTAAGGGAAATTACTAACAATGACAAACATACCTTTAAAATTACAAATAGTATTGATTTTAAAGGTTATTTATTAACATTCTTATTCATCATCTAAATAACATGGATAGATGGAATGTATTACTAAATGCTAGCACTGTGTGAGTAAATGGTTTCCCCTTGTGAAGGAGGTACAATGCCTAGTGAAACTATCATTATTGCATTCAACATTTGACTAGCAAGAACCCAGAATACTTCATTTTTTCTCACATCAAAGCAT
>APFE031270430.1:0-24116 GCA_000404065.3 Pinus taeda | reverse complement strand
TCCAAGGGACCTTGGGATGTGAAACCCAACGGTCACCACATGTACTATAAATGTATATGATTTGTTAATAAAAATTGTGTTGCATGTTTTATCTTTCACATCTCTCTTGCTGTCCACTTGGTCCCGTTGTGGTCCCACAACCTTTTGAAGATAATTCCACAAAGACCACTTGGTATCCAAGTTTCCATAAGGAACTCAGGGTCTGGGAATCTCCTTGATAAGTCATATACTCAAACCTTGGCCCTTGGGATTCTACCAGGCTCTTCCTAGACAACCTTTCATCTTGCTTTCTAAGCAAGGTAGCCATATATTTGAGCCTCTCTTGTGAATATGCTTCTAGGATCACTTTTCTCCCTATCATTGATCCATTCATCTTTGTGATCCTCATTATACCGAGTCTCCTCCCATCAGTGAAAATCCGTAAAGAGCAGGGAACTTTAGTTGAGGTGACAGTGGGTTATTGCTCCATTGTTGCCCTTGACCTAGTAGTCGCCCTATAGGACCCCTGCTAGTTTGAGCAGTAACAATACTCAATGCACTACCTGATGAATGGGGCAACTTTGTATCAAGCATTTTTGAAAGAAGGAAGCCAACTCATTTAGTGAACTCTGGTCATTGTGTAAAATTGAAGAAACTAGGTTAAAAGCAAAGAGCAATGTGGGACCAGGTGAACCAGTTCAAGCCTTAGCTTCAATGACTAAGAGAAAAGGAAGGTTTGGAAAATTTCGTCCTCCAAAAAATAAGAAGGATATGTCAAAGATCCAATGCTATGGTTGTGAGGAGTATGGGCATCACATGAAAGATTGTTTGAAATTCAAGAAGGACAACAAGAGGAAAGAAAGAAATAAAGCTCATATCATCGAAGAAGTGGAAGAACCTAATGAGAAAAAATCCAAAAGGATAGATCTTCACTATTAGGGTTCATCCAATGCATAGCAAGGAGAAGTAGGAGGTGAAAATACCTCTACCATGGCAGTCAAGATGATAAGCATTATGACTAGATGCATCTTAGTAGAAGATGGCATCATATTAGAAGCATATTGTTAAACAAGAGCTCACTAGAATAGATTGAAATGATAGCTGATGTAGAAGTCTACATGATTGTAGAGTCATCATAGAAAGGATGTAGCTCTTGGTAACCTCATTGAAAGCATAAGTATTACTTATGGGAAAAGAAAAGTCATTTAGCATAGAAAGAGCTCATCATGTATCATCATCATTAGGAAGGAGCATTTGCAGGATAAGGATAAGCAAGATCCTTCATTGGAATCTTCATTAGAAGGTTCACCTCTCTTGGAAGAAGCATCTCGTTGAGAATTCCATCTTGTATGGGATTCATGGGATGATGGTATGATGACGAAGGAGTGCAACAGGTCAAGATGGTTGAAGTATTTTCAATCAAGGAAGTTGTCGAAGGAAGTCTAGATGACCAAAAAGAAGAATTGAGGTATGTATGCATGTATTTGATAAGATTGAGTCATGTCATCATATGGTTGGAAATAGCATGGATCAATGCTCTACCTCATGAGAATGATCAAAGAAAAGGGATCTCTTTCATTGGAAAGATGCATGGAGGCATGGTTCACATATTGACAAGATGAAATCAACATAATATGTCCTCATATGGAATGTGAGGTGGTTGACAAAGACGAAGGAACTACTGATGGATGTTCCTGAGGAGCAATATGTGAAGAAAGAAAGAAGAGATCGTGAAAGCTGCAACTATGGTCACAAGGAATCAACATTCGATGAATCTGATATTACATCTCCATGGGAAAGATATGAAGACCTTGATAAAGTCTGAAAAAGAACACCCTTGACATTGAAAGTCTTGGATACGTGTTTATGAATATGCCAAATGTTAATGTCTCTAGCAGCGTATGTCATTATGAAAGGCCATCACGAAAGGTAACTTCAATTTGATGTTCATTTTTATTTTTATTTTTGAACAACATCTGGATGGGTTAATGTAGAGCTACCGGAAAAAGAGTTGTAGATGTCACCTACAACTAGCACTCATGTGGTGGGATAAAATATCCTAAAAGAAACATGACATGGAAAAGGTAGTTGTATGAAGGAAAGGCAGATGTGGACTAGAAGATCACTTTACAATGAAGAAAAGGATGACATGACTGACATTGTTCGTAAAAGAAAGTGATGGATAGTCGATGCCCTACAAAGAAAAGATGAAGGCTCCATAATAACAAAGAAGAAATTCATGACATCGAAAGGAGGATTCCTACAAGCAGCTATAGGTCCCATGATCTCCACCAAAGAATAGACAATTGTTGCTGAAAACAAATCCTTGGTTAAGTGGGAGGTCGGAAACAAGTCCTTGGTTAAGAGGGAGCTTGGAAGCAAGTCCCTGGTTAAGAGGGAGCTTGGACAAGTCCCAAGATGAGAGGGAACTTGGGCACATTCCTTTTGTAGGAATGGGTATATTCATTTATAGGAATGGATATATCCTCCCTAGTTGAGAGGGAGAGATAGACACATCATTCTTGTCTTCACTTTGGGAAGAAAGAATGGAGGATTGAGTAAGCATTTGGCATCTAATACTCTTTGAGGATGTGGTAGGGAATCCAAGATAAGAGTAGTTGTAGAGGACTGGTATTCTTTGAGGACTGGGAATCGAAGATAAGAATAGTCCTGGAAGGATATACCCTGTGAACACCCGGGTGGGGTATGTTCCTTGAGAGACAATGATGATGGTATCTATATATCATTGGTCTCGCTAGCATGTGCTCTGATCTTGTGGAGAGATAGAGCTGTTAGTCAAGGCCTTGTTATTTGACAATGTTGGATGATATTATTAGTTTTTGTAGCATCGAATGTGTTCTAGCCACGAGATTTGGTGGAGAGGCTAGAATACATGTATTCTCCAATACCCAGAAACTATTTCTGGAAATTCCAACTAGAGACAACTTAATTAGATTTATTAATAAATTTTTAATATTTCCTAAGTCTAAACTTACGAAATATGATTAATTAATGAGAATTAATTAAGTCATGGTGTGAATGTTTTAGAAACTCACACGGATCAACAGGGAAATCATGTGGGCCATCGATTATGTTTTAATCTTGGTTGTTGGTGCTCCAATAGAAGATTATAAGAAGAAGTCGATGGGTAGATGGAGAACACACTAGTGCAGTTACTCAGTTGCCCAGACAGATCGATTTTCTCAGTGGCTGTGATTCAACAGAGGAGATAGAGTTAGAGGGTGAGTAGCAGGTGAGAGAGAGAGAGGGTAGCAGCAGGAGTTCGGAAGGTAGATTTCCAAATTTAGGAAGAGGCTGCGTGAAGGAGAGCGTATTCCATGAGAGCACTGCACAGAGAGTGACACAGAGGCACCAACATATGGGCAAAGGGTCCATCTCTTGGTTAGGAGGTTACTGTGGAGAGTGAGAAATTGCTTATAAAATTTCTCTCAATATTTTTCTCTGTCTAGATTGCCAAAATTCTTGTACTCAGATATGCTGCTAAAAATTAATAAGAAAACCCTCATCTGCTGTAACAGTTTTCCCACATTGGGTTTTTCTGAGGACAATTGTCCAAAAATAATTGTGTTAATATTTTCTGTGTGCTAGAGTTTCTCTATTTCCAACACTTTATTTTCCGCGGTAATTTATTGTGAAAATTGCAGTAGTAAACTTATTCGATATTTGTCGTAGCAAATAAATTGCATAATCTATTCGACAGTTAGAAGAATATATTTCAGTGATTGCAATAGGTGAAATTTTCACATGGTATCAGAGCCGATATGATCAGTCAGAGAGCTCACTAGCAGAGAAAGGAAGAGGATCACTACTCAACGTGCGAAGCAATTCGAATCCCTTGAGGGCAGCATAGTCTCTTGGCCAGGAAGCTGTAATTCTCGAGGAAAATCAGCTTTTCAGAGAGAGCAACATAAAAACTTGATACCCAAATCAAGAAACTCAGAGGTAGAGGGAGCAACCCCCATATTTTTTTGCGGCGCAGATCTCTAGCTAGACGCAGTAATGTAGTAGTTTGCTCAGCAGATTCAGTGTAAGGAGGAAAGAGAAATAACACAGAAAATTATGGACATAATTAACAATTTGGAGGATTCAGATTTATCTTCTAGGTTGGAGGATGAATTTGCTTGCCTGTCAGGATCAACGTCACTTGGTGTCTTGTATATAGATAGTGGAGCTTCAACTCATATGATAGGAGTTAGAGAATATTTCTCTAGCTATCAAGAAGAGTAGATGGACTTCCAAACCACTATGGGCAACAAAACTAAATGTACTCTTGTAGATAGAGGCACCATGGAGTTTTAGAGGGAGTCAGGAACTAGCACCAGTGCTACTAATGTATTGCATGTGCCTGGACTGGGTATGAACCTAATTTCAGTGTCCCAGTTGTAGGACAAGGGGTATGATGTACACTTCACAGGGAAGAAAGTGTATGTCAAACACTCAAGCTGGAAGAACGTGTAACAAATTGGAGCTCGGAGCAATAGGCTATACAATGTTGATTTGGGGTAGCATCTAGCTACGAAAATGCATGGAGACGCTAAGGCACATGAGATCTCCAATACCCATAAATGGTTTGGGTAGATTCTAAACAGTTTGGGAGATATTAAAATAATTAATATTTTTAATGGAGTCCCTAAGTTTAAACTTAGGGAAAATAAAATATTAATGTGTATTAATATAAAACTGTCAGAAGGATTCAAAAGTCATGGATCAAGCTAGAGTTAATCTTAGTCGTTGATTAGGGACTTAATCTTGGTCGTTGATTTGTCAACAAAAAAAGTATACAAGGAGGCTTCAGGGTCACTTGGAGAATACACCAGAGTGATCAATCATTCTATTCTCTAGAGCGGGGTTTGCTAAGAGAGATAGAATCAGTGATCAACAGCGAGGGGCAGTGAATATAGAAGTAGAGAGGCAAAGAGACAGTATCAGGAGGATCAATGCAGTAGCCGAGAGTGAGGGACATAGAACTAGCCAGGGGTTCACGTAGAGCCAGTCGGGGCTCACTTAGAGGCAGCCAGGAGCTGCGCAGTGCCTTAGAGGGCCAGCGTGGGTGACGCAGAAGGCTAGAGGGTTGACGTAGTGCCTCCAGAGGTTGACACAGGCCAAGCCAGAGCGACGTTGGGTAAACGCTGGGCCAATAAGGGCTGACGTTGTCCCTAGAGGCTAACGCTGGGGTTTCGTGGGGCAGATTGGAGCTGTGAAGCTGTCGGAGTGATTATCTGAGGTTTCAGCCGGAACATCTGTCTCCGACTAAGAGGTACTACTGCCGAGATTATTCTCTGATTGGGTGAGCTAGTTTTGGTACCCAAATTGTATTCAAAAACTGCATAATAATAAAACCCTTAGATAGCTGCATCGGTTATCCCGCATTGGGTTTTTCCAGGGACATTGGTCCAAAAACAAGGGCGTCACTTGTGTGCTTATTTTGTTTCCTTCAGTTGATGATATATAATGTCTTGAGCATGTACTTGTATTTATTTCTAGTATTTACATGGTAAATAACTTGTTAATTAACAGAAAAAGTAGGTAGGAATAAATTAGCAAAGTACATGAAGGGTTTCTAATAGTTAGACTTAGAAATTCCAACATGGTATCAGAGCATGGTTGCAGATCACAGGAGAACTAAGGACATCAGTTGAGCAGAGCAGCAACAGCAGAAAACGACTGTCCCGAGTGACAAAAGTTGTTCCTAGCAGAGTTGCAGCAAGGAAGGGGTGATGCAGTGCCTGCATCATCAAGATTGAGCCAGGGAGAGGCCAACGCAGAGACTGAGGAAGGCAGAAAAGGCTCAGGGAGAGCCATGCAGAGACCGGGAGGGTTGACGCAGTTGGCTAGGGGAGCATTTTAGTCAGTGCTTGATTACACAGAGCCTAGGAGCTCTAACATTCAGTTTGCTGAGGTTTAGGAAGCTGTGAGTAAGTTGCAGAGTGGAGCTGGTGGGGTACTGTAGTCAGAACAGTACCTAATAAGGCAAGGCCAAGGAGGAGGGAGTTGCTATCGAGGATTTCTAGCCGAGAAATCTGGATCAGTGGTGCAGCTGCACTAACGATCAGAGTGGGGGCATCTCGACATTGGCAGAAGGGTTTCTAGGAGGGAAATCGAGGCTCAGAGGGAGTCACACCAAGAACCTCCAGGAGGGAAGTAGAGGAGCAGCGAGATGGTAGTGAACGAGGTAAGAGACTAGGATAGAATGGACGAAGCCTCAAACTTCGTAGTCTGGAAGGCTAGAATCTTATCCATTCTAGACAGGAATCGTGTCAAGTACTTCGCCTTCAGGACGATAGCAATCCCAGTTGACCTAGTGGATAATGACAAGTATGAGGAGGCAATGGCGAGGGCCAAGAGCATCATTCTTGACGGGGTCAGGGACCATGTAGTACCACATATTGCCGAAAAGGACATGACAAATGAGATGTGGGAGGCCCTAAAGAAATTGTACCAGCATACTTTTGTGCAAAGAAGGATGTTACTAGAAAATTAGTTGCGGTCATACCAGATGCAAAAGGGAGAATAGATCGACACCTTCCTCGGACGATTGAAGGAGATCCAGGATCAGCTGACTTCCGTAGGGGCCACACTAGATTAGGAATTGATGGTGAGAACAGCCTTAAACGCAGTCTCAGAAGACTGGGAGGTGTTTGTCCAGAGCATACTGGGAAGGGCAACCCTTCCAGATTGGGAGGAAATGTGGGTGGCTCTTCGCCAAGAAGAGATCAGAAGGTTGAGCAAGGCGGGAAGCAGCGACAAGGGGATCAGAATCAAGAAGGAGGAGGAGGTGGATGCTGCCCTAGCATCTGAGGGAAAGCAGGAGAAATGGAAGAAGAAGGACCTCTCCAAGGTCGAATGTTTCCATTGTGGGCAGTTGGGTCATTATGCGACCCAGTGACTAAGGAAGAAGAGCAAGTGAGAGGCCTTCGAGACCAAGGTTGTGTTAGCAAGTGCAGAGAAGGAAGTGGAGACAGATGATGACTGTGCCATGAGTACACACACACCACTTGAGCGGAAGTGGGGAGACATCGCGCTGTAGTCAGACAGACGACAGGCGATGAGGGGCAAGATCCTCGAGGTACCCAACCTCTTGGATTAGACCTTGCTATGGGAGCCCTGAAGAGGAGTAGCAGTACTGGCGGATGTCATAGAGACGAATGTAGATGGAGCGACAGATGGAGCTATAGTGTAGGATTTCTAGGACAACGTGAGGCAGTAGTGCGAGAAGCACGAGAGTGTTGCACCAGTGCAAGACGGCATAGAGAGGTGTGCAACGGTGTGAGATGCATGGAATAGTTGCAGCAACACAGAGGTCAGAGAGGGAGCACTTGTCAGTGACAGAGGGAGCTTCAGCATCGGGAGTGTTTCTAGCTTGATGGAGATGTTAGAGTTGGGAGATTAGTTACTTACTTCTCAGTAGCTGAGTTACAGTGTAGCAGTTAGTAGTGGCAGTGCTATGGGTAGCACGATGCAACATGATGAGAGGGGTTGCAGTGCAGATGCAACAATGGCAGCGGCAGGGTCATGGGCAGCAACACAGATACAGAGGGAGCTGCCGTACAGATGCAGCAGTGGCAGTGGCAGTGGCAGGGCCATGGGTAGCAGTGCAGGATGAAGTAGTGCAGAGGATGTTGGGTAGTAGACCTAACATCAGCATAGGGACCGATGCTGGATGATCAGGTGATACTCAGTGAGGAGTATTATTAGAGCACAATCCTCGCTAACAGGGAGTGTTGATTTGGGGTAGCATCAGATTTGTTTTAGCCGTGAAAATTGGTGGAGAGGCTAAGGCACATGAGATCTCCAATACCCAGAAATGGTCCAACAGTTTGGGAGATATTAAAATAATTAATATTTTTAATGGAGTCCCTAAGTTTAAACATAGGGAAAATAAAATATTAATGTGTATTAATATAAAAATGTGTTAGAAGGGTCCAAAAGTCATGGATCAAGCCAGACTTAATCTCGGTTGTTGATTAGGGACTTAATCTCCACCGTTGATTTGTCAACGAGAAAAGTATATAAGGAGGCTTGAGGGTCACTTGGAGAATACACCAGAGTGATCAATCATTCTATTCTCTAGAGCGGGGTTTGCTAAGAGAGATAGAATCAATGATCAACAGCGAGGGACAGTGAATATAGAAGCAGAGAGGCAGAGAGACAGTACCGGGAGGATCAGCACAGTAGCCGAGAGTGAGGAACGCAAAACTAGCCAGGGGTTCACACAGAGCCAACTAGGGCTCACGCAGAGGCAACCAAGAGTTGCGCAGTGTCTCAAAGGGCCAACTTGGGTGACGTAGAGGGCCAGAGGGCTAATGTAGTGCCTCCAGAGTTTGACGTAGGCCAAGCTAGAGTGACGCTGGGCCAGAAAGGGCTGACACTGTCCCTAGAGGCTAACACAGGGGTTTTGTGGGGCAGATTGGAGTTGTGACACTGCTAGAGTGATTATCTAGGGTTTCAGCCAGAACATCTGTCTTCGACTGAGAGGTATTACTGCCGAGATTATTCTCTGATTGGATGAGCCGGTTTTGTCTCCCATATTGTATTTAGAAATTGCATAATAATAAAACCCTTAGATAACTGCATTGGTTTTCCCGCATTGGGTTTTTCTGGGGACATTGGTCCAAAAACAATGGTGTCACTTGTGTGCTTGTTTTGTTTCCTTCAATTGATGTTCTATAATGTGTTGAGCATGTACTTGTATTTATTTCCAGTATTTACATGGTAAATAACTTGTTAATTAATAGAACAAGTAGGTAGGAATAAATTAGTAAAGTACATGAAGGGTTTCTAACAGTTAGACTTAGAAATTCCAACATACATGTTGCAACTCGATTCTCTTGTGGCACTAATAGGTAGTGACAGTAGCATGGAAAGGAGTTGAATGAATTGTGGCACAAGAGGATGGGACATTTACACTGTGGAGCACTCAAAATGCTCAGAGAAACTGTAACAGGAGTTCCAGTTCTCAGTTCAGAGCACAATGATGTATGTAGAGGATGCGTACTTGGGAAGTACGCGAAGGCAATATTTCCGAGAAGTGATAGCAGAGCAAATGGCGTGTTAGGACTGATACACTCAGATATTTGTGGCCCTATGTCCACTAGAGTTCTTAGTGGTGGTGAATACTTCATCACCTTTATTGATGACCATTCCAGAAAGACCTGGATCTATTTCTTAAAGACCAAAGATGAGGTCTTTGATCAGTTCAAAGAGTTTAAGGCACTCGTAGAGAACACGACAGGGAAGAAGATCAAGGTGCTTCACTCAGATAATGATGGAGAATACATTGATAAAGAATTCACAGATTTCTGCGCGAAGGAAGGCATCGAAAGAGAATGGATAACTCCATATAACCCTTGACAGAATGGAGTAGTGGAGCGGAAAAACATAACAATAATTAGGGTTGCAAAGGCTATGTTGTATGATTAAGATCTGCGCAGATTTCTATGGGAAGAGTCATGTAATACAACAGTGTACATTCATAACATAACTCCTCATAGAGCATTGGGAAAGAAGACGTTAGAGGGAGTCTTCACAGGAAAGAAGCCTAAAGTAAGTCACTTGAGGAGTTTTGGGAGTACAACTTACTGCCACGTGCCGGATGAAAAACACAATAAATTGGATCACATTGCCAGAAAGGGGTTCCTTGTCGGGTATAGTGAGACCTCAAAGGCGTAGAGGATCTACATTCCTAGCAATAGGAAGATTGTAGTGAGACGAGATGTAAAGTTCATGGAGGATAGAGCTTTTAGGATATCTCAAGAGATGCCTGCAGGTGATCAGAATCAATTAGCAGAAGTTCCGTTAGTCTACTAGCAGGTTCAGCTAGTAGGACCAGCAGGGTCAGCTAGTGGAACCAGCAGGAGGACATTCACATGGATCAAGTACAATGACTAGTACCAGTATTTCCTCAGGGCTAGGAGATCCAGGGAGGTCTCAACAAACAGAGCAGTCGGAACAGGAAGAGAAACTGATTGAACCTCCCACCACTAGTGGTAGAGCCAACAGAGAAGTTCGTCAGACATTGAGAGATGCAAAGGAGTTTAGCAGAACTTCTAGGACGGACAAGAGACAATGCAGGTAGCCTGATAGATATCAAGCCTTGGTAGCTCAGGTAGCAGAACCCTCCAGCTTTCAGGAAGCTGCACAACATCAGTTGTGGGCAGATGCCATGGTAGAAGAGTATAGTTCTATCAGGACAAATGATGTTTGGGAGGTAGTGTTGAGGCCGAAAAAGAGATCAGTTGTAGGTTCCAGATGGATCTACAAGATCAAGTACTCTGTAGATGGCAGTGTAGAGAAGTACAAGGCTAGGTTCGTGGCAGGAGGTGTATGCACAAAAGAAGGAATAGACTACGAGGAGACATTCGCCTCAGTCGCTAGATATATCTCTATGAAATCTGTTATATCCCTAGCAACTCAGATGGGATGGGTGATTCACTAGATGGACGTCAAGACAACATTCTTCAATAGGGTGATAGAAGAAGAGGTGTATATAGAACAACCTGAAGGCTTCGAAACTCATGAGAAGTGCACTCATGTGTGTAGGTTGAAGAAAGCCCTATACGAGTTCAAGTAGGCACCCAGGGCGTGGTATGTTCAAAATCTGGATTGACAGTTACTTGTAGCAATTGGGATTCGTCAACAGTGATGTAGATCCCAACCTCTACTATTTGATGGTAGAGGATGAGCCACTCATTCTGGTTTTGTATGTGGATGATCTCTTTTTGAAAGGATCATCAAAGCTCATAAAAGATTGCAAGAGGAACCTTGTAACAGAATTCAACATGAAGGATATGGGCTTGATGCACTATTTTCTAGGATTGGAAGTTTGGTAGAAGAATGGGGAGATCTTCCTTGGGCAAGGGAGATGTTCTATAGATATTCTGAAGAGGTTCGGAATGCAGGATTGCCGACCCATGATCACCAATTGGAAGAAGATAAATGCATCAGGGGACAAGGAAGTTGACCCCACCTTGTATAGACAGCTCATTGGGTCTCTCATGTATCTGGTCAATACTAGGCCAGACTTTTGATTCATTGTCAATACCCTTAGTCAGTTCATGGTTGAGCTGAAAAGGGTACATTGGGCAGCAATAAGACACATTGTGAGGTATGTGCGCGACATAGTTAGGTATGGGTTGAAATATACTCGAGGAGATGATGGTAGATTATGTGGATTCAAAGATGTAGATTGGGCAAGCAGTTCAGTGGACAGAGAAAGTACTTCTGGGTATTGCTTTAGCATTGGATCAAGGACGGTTTCTTGGTGTAGCAGAAAGCAAAAGTCAGTAGCACTAAGCTCAACAGAAGCAGAATATATGGAAGCTAACACATCTACGTGTGAAGCTATATGGCTTAGGAAGCTGCGCGTGAGCTTGTTCAGGAAGAGGATGGGAGCAACTAATGTCTACTATGATAATTAGAGTTGCATAAAACTATCTGAGAATCCAGTGTTTCATGATAGGTCGAAGCACATAGATATCAGATGTCATTTCATCAGAGACTATGTATAGTGTGGGGCAGTCCAGCTGTAGTATGTTCCCACAAGAGATCAGGTAGCAGACATACTCACGAAGGCTCTAGGGAGAGCTCAGTTCATCCAGTTCAGGGAACATATGGGTATGCTGGAGAACCTGTTTCAGTAGCTGATATCGGGTATCTCAGATTGTTCTCAGTTGTAGATCTTGTAGTTGTAGCAACAACAGATGAGAGGGAATTGCAGTTCAGATGCAGTGTTGGCAGTAGTTCAGTAGGGTCAGCAACAACACAGATGCAACGTATATCATAGTTGCACAATGGTTGGTGGGTAGTAGTAGCCAGACATCAGTAGCGTGACAGGAGGTGGTGTAGAGACAGTGTGTTGCTTCAGTGGGTTGTAGCACTAGAATACATTCCTCGCTAAGAGGGGTGTTAGTTTCTGTAGCATCAGATGTGTTCTAGCCATGAGATTTGGTGGAGAGGCTAAAATACATGTATTTTCCAATACTGATAAATTGTTTCTAGAATTTCCACCTAGAGACATCTTAATTAGATTTATTAATCAATTTTTAATATTTCCTAAGTCTAAACTTAGTAAATATGATTAATTAATCATAATTAATTAAGTCATGGTGTGAATGTTCTAGAAACTCACACGAATCGACAAGGAAATAATTTGGGCCATTGATTATGTTTTGATCTTGGTTGTTGGTGCTCCAACATAATATTATAAGAAGAAGTCGATGGGTAGATGGAGAACACACCAGTGTAGTTACTCAGTTGTCCAGGCAGATTGATTTTCTCAGTGGCTGTGATTGAACAGAGGGGATAGAGCTAGAAGGTGAGTAGTAGGTGAGAGGGAGAGGGTAGCAGCAGGAGTCCGGAAGGCAGATTTCCAAATTCAGGAAGAGGCAATGTGAGGGAGAGTGTATTCCACGAGAGCACTGCACAGAGAGTGATGCAAAGGCACCAACGTATGGGCAGAGGGTCCATTTCTTGGTTAGGAAGTTGTTGTGGAGAGTGAGAAATTTCTTAAAAAATTTCTCTTAGTATTTTCCTTTGTCTAGGCTTCTAGAATTCTTGTACTCAGATTTGTTGCTGAAAATTAATAAGAAAACCCTCTTCTGCTGCATCGGTTTTTCCACATTGGGTTTTTCTAGGGACAATTGTCCAAAAATAACCGTGTTAATATTTTCTGCGTGTGCTAGAATTTCTCTCTTTTGAGGATTTTATTTTCCAAAGTAATTTATTGTGAAAATTGCAGTAGTAAACTTATTCCATATTTGTTGTAACAAATAAATTGCATAATCTATTTGACAGCTAGAAGAATAGGTTTCAATTATTGCAATAGATGAAATTTTCACAAGTATGATGCTAAATGAAGGGTTACCAATCCAACTTTTCTTATGAGAATTCTTGAGATTGAGAATGTCCAAGTACCTTGTATTGATTATGAATGCCTCCCTGGTTAATAGGGAGTGTTGAAATATGTAACTAGGTTTGGTTTTCATAATGACATATGCAATCATGATTTTATGTATTTAATAAAAAGAGAAAAATAAATTTATTATTTTTTCTTGAGGCATGGGTTTCATGCTCAAGGGAAATCTATTTTTAGGTCAAACACCCATTGAGTGCTTCTAGGTGTGTCATAAAGTCAATTGTGTTGAAAAATGTGTAACTAGGTTCGGTCTTTATAAATATGAAATGTACTTTTGATTCTTGTAAATTATAAAATGGAAGAAAATTATTATTATTATTTTTGGAGCATGGGTTTCATGCTCAAGGTCTTTTATTTTATAGGTCAAGCACCCATTGAGTGCTTCTAGGGTTGGTCATAGGTGAAGAAGTCAAAAGAGTCATTGTCATAAGTTGAAGACCCCATTGACCACATTGTAACTTGTAAAGAAAATTATTTTTTGTCCTTAAAAGTGTCAAAATACCCTTCAAGACCAAGTCCGCTTGGAAGCTAGCAAGTTGGCCTAATTTGAGGAGCAACGTCCACCTTGAGAAGCTTATATAAAGGAGGAAACTCGACCTCCTTGGAACACATTCGTCACTCACTCAAGTGAAGGAGGAAGAAGAATAAGGCAACAAAGAAGGAAGAGGACGAAGTTGACTTGTCTTTGGGCTATTTCTCTCTCACATGTGCGAAGTAAGGCTAGAGTTTCTGCTGCTTCTAGGGTTTTCTTCTACAAGTTCGATCTTGAAGAAGGAAAGGAAAGAAGGTCAAGCGAAGGTCACAAGAAGCCATCCTTGAGCTCCAAAAGGAAGAGAAATCCAAGCGAAGGTTTGAGGAAGCCTTGGGAGGATAAAAGAAGCTCACATGTGTGGCAGTAGCATTTACAAGAGGCCCAAAAATTTCAGGTCTGCAGTGAAGGCCGAAATTCTGTAGCTGGGGTTTGAAGTTGTGCTACTAGAAGAGATTTGTCTGGGTTTAACTTGGACAAGGAAATCACATCATCCAGAAGGGCTGGACTTGGTCTTAGAGGGTATTGGTCCTTGTTTAGAGGTCTTGGAATTCGTCAATTGAAAAATCTATACGAAGAGCAAAGATTTGCAGGGTTTCCTCTCAAGTGGAGAGGTTTTGGCCCTGGCTTGCAACCTATATTCTGTGTTCTTGTTCTTCCTTTTTTTGATATCTGTTTGATGATATACAAACATAATAATAAGTAAAGAAGCTAATAAGTAAGAAAAAGTAAAAATACATCACAAGCAGTTATCAAGAAAAAAATAAATTACTCTAACCATTGCCCTATAGATTTCTCAACAAATTGAGTCATTGTCATGTATTAAAGACCCATTTGGGCATGTTACATATTGTAAAAGGAAATTTATTTGAGTCAAAATAGAGTCAAAAGACCCTCCAAGACCTCGTCATGGTACAAAGATTAAGATGACCTACATGAAGGGACATGTTAGCCTAAAGATAGTAATTCATGCCCCCTCAAAAGCTTATAAATATGAAGGAACTCAACCTCATTTGAACACACTCTCAAGCAAGTTCGATTTCCATAAGATAGAAGTTGGAAAAGGACGAACAAGGAGAAGAAGAGCAAGATCGAAGTTTTGGGCCTTTCTCTGTCTCTCTGATGTTAGGTTTTTCACAATTACTGGGCAAGACGAAATTCTGAAGCTACATCGAAGTTGTGAAGTTGCATCGAATCTATGAAGCTGCATCGAAGCTATGAAGCTGCATCAAAGCTGTGAAGTTGCAGCTAGGTTGACGCTTTGAAAGGTTGAAGCACTGAAGCTACTGGGTCGAAGTTGCAGAAGAATTTGCTGATCAAAGTTGCAAAAGAGTTTGTTGGGGATCAAAATTGCAGAAGTTGCTGGAAAGCAAGAAAGATTTGACTTGGTCTTGGAGGGTCTTGGTCAAGGGTCATAGGTCTTGTAATTTGTCAATTGAAGATCTATAAGAAGAGAATAATTCTTGTGGTTTTTCCTCTCAGGTGGAGAGGTTTGGCCTTGGCTAATTGCCTATATCTTGTGTCCTCTTGTCTCATTGTTTGGTAGCTGTTTGATGATAAGAACACTAATTATAATCAAGTGAAAGAAGAAGCTAATAAAGTTAAGTAAAAATACATCACAAGCAGTTATCAAAGTAAAAGAAATCATATAATCTGGCTGCCCTACAGTTCTCAACATGAGTACAACTGAAGCTGAGTACGTTGCTGCTAGCATGGCAAGCTGTGAGGCAGTTTGGCTGAGAAATCTCTTTGGGGAACAATTTGAGCAAGTTCCAGACAAAAATTATATATTGTGACAATAAGAGTGGAATTCGTCTTGTAGAAAATCCTGTGTTTCATGACAAGTCCAAACATATTGAAATTGAGTATCACTATATTTGGGATATGGTGCAGACAAGATAAATGAGGCTCTATTACATCTCCACTGATGATCATATAGCTGACATTCTTACCAAGCCTTTACCAAAAGGAAAGTTCTTGGTTTTTAGAGAGCAACTTGGACTTATGGACGTGGCCCTTTCAGGAAGTGGTCACAACTGATCGAGAACACTGAGTTGCCTTCCCCCTTGTCAGAGCTCAGAAGATTAGGGTATGATGCCAGAAAGCTCCTGAGGATGAGGGACCTCTTGTGTAGTGTGTGCCACAAGAGTAGGCCTCAGTATGCATCCGACCCACAATCGGGGACATGAGAAGAGTCACCTATCTGGCCAATAGGTATAGTGAGACTTATCTGTGTGACTTGTCTAGGATGTAGGTGTTCCACCACTTGATGTTTAATGAAACTTGGTTGTATTTGATTCTTGTCTGTGTGACTTGTTTGAGTCTTATCTATGTGATGCCTGTGTTCTATCACTTAATTTTTGAGATGAAAATTGGTTGAGTGTAATCCTTATCCATGTGACATGTGATGATCCTTTCCAAATTTGTGTCAAGTGGATGATTCTTCTTTAGATTGCGACTTCATTGTTACAAATGTTACAGAGCAGAGTTGAACTGAGATGAATGAAAGAGATTAGAGGAAGCAAAGATCTTTGATGCAGAAAGAAATTTCTCCCTAGCTGAGAGGGAGTGTTAATGTTTGGTAACTCATAGGTGAATTTCTCCTAGAAGAAATCATATCTTTCAGTTCTGTTTGAACTACTTATAATAAAATTTAATTTCTAATAATTCTAATATGATTTTCCAAAAATAGTAAGTCACATCCCAATTTGGAAGTTAGTTTCCAAAGATAGAAAGCCGTGTATAAATGATCAAAGATGATCTCGACATATGGAATCCACTTTAAAATCAATTCAATCATGATTATACAAGTCAAGAATTAATATTTTATTCTTGCTAGTATTATTATTATTATGATACTATTATTTATAAAATAGTCCAAAGTCATTCACCTTTAATGGATTAATAAAAAATGAATTCTCAATAGTCTCATGGAATAAGTCAATTAAATTGAGAATCTCTTACTTGGCAAATCAAACCTCTTTCTTGGAATAAAATAGTAACTCTACACTTAAGAGAATGTAACTCTCCCCCAATATTTCGATGTATGACAAAAGTGTAACTCCTCCTCATTAATTGCACTTGTAACACCCTCATTCAATTCGATTTATAACTCAACAAATATTCTCTCATGTCTAATTGTAACTCTCTATCTCTCTCTAATTCGAATTGTAACTCCTCAAGACAAGTGTACCTCTTTCTATTCTTGGGATGAGTTACACTTCTTCTCAAGTAACTCCTCCCTCATGGAATTCGATTCTCCTATTGCTGGCTCAAGGCATGAATTCATTTTGTAACTCCTCTCCTTTTTCATCTATTTAAGCAAGAGCGAGAGTTGAGTGTAGCGTGTTCATTGTGAAGAAGGAGAGCAAGTGTTGAGAGTGTGCAAGAGAAGTGTGAGAGCAAGTGAAAAGCAAGAGAAAGGGAAGAGTTGGAGCAAGTGTGAAGGACAAGATCTAATCAAAAGGGAGAGATCTTCAAGCAAAGAGAAAAAGCAATTCTATTGCAAGTTGATTAGACATTGATAAATTTATTCATTCTCATTCTCTCTCTCTCTCTCTCTCTCTCTCTCTCTCTGTACTTAGATGAACAATTGAAGAAATCTAATAGAAGAAGAATCATTTGGGTTTTCCCCTTTAGGGGTTTTGCCTTGGTCATTGGACCTAATTCTCAATGTCTCATATTTGTGCTTGGCTATCTTCATATGATCCTTATGTTTATGTTCTATCTATAGTTGCCGATCTGAAAAGTTTAGAAGAAATCTGCATTCTGAGTAATTGTAACAACATAGAACATTTAATTTTCTGCAAAGTACCTTCAAGTCCTAGCATAAAACATTCAATTTTCTGCAAAAAACATTAAGCTTTTTGCAAAGCACATTCAATTTTCTGCATAAAACTTTCAAGTTTCATCAAAGCATTTGTGTTTCTGCATAAAACTTTCAAATTTTAGTATTGGAGCGATTCTCTAGCTTTGGAGATGTCATTGCAGAGCAATAAAGGACTTGATCATGCATTCTATTTTGTAAGTGTTTATAAATCTTTGTGTTTTGTGGCTGTTGTATGGAATGGTTAATTATCTAGGGTTTTTATGTGTAAGTTATTGTTGAAAAGTATTCTGTGGAATCTAGATGATAGTATTTCATGCATTACCCACTTATAGAATGTGAATGGCAATCCCATGGGTGAATCTTTCTACTAGCTCTCCCCAGTGACTTTGATCCCTCTCAAAAGTAATAGTTAAGGTTTGGAACCTAGGGTTTTGTTGAGAAATCAGTGCATGTAGATATTAGGGTTTGATTCCTCTTTTCTTGATAATTACTTGTGATGTGTGTTGGATTCTTTTACTTCTTTGTTATGATGTCTTTCATCAAGCAATTACCAAAACTAAAAGTGCATGAAAATCACAAGAACAAGAAACACAAGATGTAGGCACTCAGCCAGGGCAAAACCCCTCTCTAGGGGAAAACCCAGTCAAACTCTTCTTCAATAATTGAATCAAGTTAGAGTGAGACAATCAAAGACCTTTAGACCTAGACAAATACCTCCAATCACCAACTTAGCCCTCCTAAGTAGATAGATTCTGTTAAAGTCAGTGAGAGTTACTTCCTTCAAAACTACTTCAATATGGAATTTTGGCCCCTTGCAACTCAAAATTTTGGACTTGAAGTTGCTGCAAGAGTTCTGGCCCTACAAGTTGCCCAGAAACTGTAGAAAAAACTTGCACGTGTGAGAGAGAGATACCCCAAAAACTTCGATTTTGTCTTCTTTTGATTTTTCTTCCTTCTCCTTGACTTCTCTCTCCTTTTTCTTGCTCTTGTACTGCAGATCGAACTTGTGGATGATGGATGCCAAATAGGTCGAGCTCCTCATCTATTTATATTGCTTCCATAGGGTCGAATAGCCCCAATCTGGGCCAACTTCTTCAAGGCAGGGCCGACTTGGTGAGGAGGTGACAAATGACCATTTTTACTCAAAATTACTTTTCTTTACATGATACAAAAGCCCAAAAAGGTTCTAATAAATATGACAATGACTCTTATGGTTCAAGACAAAACCTAGAAGCCTTCAATGGAGGCTATGACCTAGGAAATAAATAAAAGAACATGAAACCCATGCTTCAAAATATCTTTTCTTTTATAATAAAATTTATTTTTCTTTCTTTTGACAAATACATTACATCATGACTCAAATACATTTATGAAGACCGACACTAGTTACATTCTTCAACAGGTTTCATATTCCCTTTACTCTTTTGCCAAGGTTTAGTCATTCTTAAACATCCCCTAGACTCCATCATCCAAGGTCAAGTTGGCCCTGTTTACATGGTTGATCACCTTGAAATCCTACATAAAATCACTATTCTAAACCTAGAATTTTAGCCTCTCAAGGTAAGCCGTTAGGTAGGGCTAGGGCAACTTTTTCAGCTAGAGTTTGAAATGTTCCTCGGTAGAGGGATTCAATATGTGGCGGTGAGGTATTTTCTTCAAAATCAATTCATTCTCATGGCTAATTTCTCTATTTTATAGTTAACATCCATTGCCCTAGGTAAATTGTGCCCTAGAAAAGCCCTAGTTTTCCCTAAGCTTCAACTTGGGGCTTGTTGAAGGTTTCTTGTTCCGTTAATTGAAAGTTTACATCTATTTGAAGCCTTTTCTTATCCTAGATAAGCCTATTTACCTAACTAATTCTCAAGCCCTAGGTCGCATTGAGCCCTAATTAGGCCTTTTGGAGGATGCAAATTGACTTGTTGTGCTAGCTAAGCCCTGTTCTTCAGTAGAGCAACCCTCCTTAAGCCTATCTTGTCGCCTTATCCCTTGTACTTGACAGATCCTTTAGGTGACCTAACATAGGGAAGCCTCCCTTGTGGTGAAACTCCACTAAAGAGCAGGAAGTAGTGGCTGTGGTGACAGTGGGCCACACCTCATATTGTTGTCCCTTGGTCTAGGTCTTGCCTTGTGAGCCACCTCACAAGACTTGCTAGATTTATAGGCAACAAGAAGACTACCTCACATCATGTCATTTTGGCTGTTTATTTATACCCATCAAGCCCTCTAACTTGTCCTCATTCAAGCTTTTCATAAAATTTTGGTGCTCAAGACCCCAAATTGTTTGACCTTAGCACACAGGCTCTGTATGTCTTCAACACATGTGACCTAGGTGCTATAACCATAGGCTTAAATCTTTTACCGGGTCAAAGATTGACGTCCCTGGCTTTATTTGAGAGCTGGGGTGATGAGCCGAGATTATGGTTCTGAGATGATAGATCCTTGGGTGCTTTTCGCTAAGCCCTTCGTGATCGAGAGCTGTGACCATACTTATTGTACAATAGATATAGGATATTGGAGGTTCAGGTTAGTTTCAATGATGATGCACTAGAGTCTTAGACCGAGGTCTCGATCACTGATAGACCCTTTCGGTGCTTCTGCTAAGTCCTTTGCGACAAAGGGATGTGATGATGGTCTTGAGCTTCTTAGATCTCGGGAAGACTGTCTAGACTCCAAACATCGAACTCCAAGACCAACGTCTCAAGATGGGGTCCACTGCCACATCACCTGCCATTTTGTCTGACAGATCATCTGTTACTACCACTAAGAACCTGCCAGGTGTTCCACCTGTTGATGTGTGCCTGCCACGTATCTTGGCCTATCAAAAGTGCTAAAATCCCCTGCTACATGTTAGCCACAATGTGCCACCATGTCATCTGTTTGCCACATATGTTCCATTGTGCAACCACACCATTGCCACTTGTCATCCTTGTAACATGTGCCACGATTTGCCATGTGTGCCAATCACCACTTTCCCAGTCATCACTCTAGTGTGAGCAAATAGAAACTTTAACTCGCAATCTGATAAGTGCCTAGGTGCTTATTGCCATGCTCCTTGTGACCGAATGCTGTGACCAACTTGCTGGTTCACTGCCCATCTATGAAACCGGATTCAACCCCCACCCTTTGCATGTCCCGGATTGGGCAAATCGGACACAATTCAGTGGGACATGTGTCCTCTGGATTGTGGCTCGATCGGACGCAATCGTGTCCTAGCGTGTCCCAATGTGAACCCAAGGTGTCCCGATTTTAGGACTTGTGTCCCTTTTTTGGCATGCCACGCTTCCAATAAATGGCGGTTTTGGCCCATTTCACCCTCACTTTTCACTTTGTCTCTTGTTGTGGGTGTGATGTGAGTGTGTGGGAGCGATTAGCAAAGGGTTTGGGAGCATTTTGGAGGCGATTCAAGCAACAAGTAAGTGCATTTTGTTTCCATTTTTTTGCATTTTTATTACAATGGTTTGCATGTGCATTTTTTTACAAGTTTGTGCATTTTTTCTTTATTGTTTTACAACATTCATGGCTCAATTAAGGGCAACAAGGAAGGGGCAAAGGAAGGGGAAGAATGTCCCCATTGGAGATGCCCCTCCTCTTCTAATTTCATTAAGGTCTACAAGTGTTCCCTCTATTGAAACTGAGGTTGCAATAGCAGCTTCAAATGTTCAGGGAAGACAACAGGCTCAAGATAACAAATATCTTTTGTGGAAGTATGTCACAAGAGAGCAACGACCAGGAAACAATTTGAAGGGAGGCATTGTTGCTTGAAAATGCAACTATTGCAACAATCATTTCATGAGCACATATTACCATGTGAAATCTCATTTGTTTGCTTTATCAGGTTGTGGAATTGCAACATGTACAAAGGTGTCTTTAGCTAAGAGGAAAGAAATAGAAAAAGAGGCCCATGTTGGTATGGAAAAGGTGGCAACAACATCTAAAAAAACCAAGAATGATGATCCCCTTCCATTCTTGAGGAAAAGCAACAACAAACTTCCATTTGAGAGTTTTGGTGGGGGATAAGCAACAAAAAGAACAACAGTGGCACTTGGTCCAATGGAGAAGATTTTTCAAAACGAGAAACAGGGACTTGGAAGAGCTTGATCTCACCATTGCATTCTTTTCTATTAGAACTTCATATCCTTTAATGTTGCATGCTCACCTTTATTTATTGAGATGTGTCGAGCTCTAACTCAAGGGGCTCCGTCAGGGTATGTGTGTCCTGGGTTAGAGAAGCTTAGAACCACATTGTTGACTAAGGAAAAGAAAGAGGTGGACAAAATGCTTGAGCCTATTAAATCAACATGGTCAACATCTGGGGTTAGTATTGTTTCTGATGGATGGATAGATCCAACACGCCACCCACTCATCAACTTCATGGTCTCTTCCTTGAATGGTCCAATTTTCTTGAAATCAGTGGATACACTTGGACAATACAAGTATGCACAATATATGGGTGAATTGTTCATTAAATTTATTGAAGATGTACATGTTGATTCTTGTCTGCAAATCATTACAGATAACGCACTTGTTTGCAAGGTTGCTGGCATGATTGTGGAAGCTAAATATCCACAAGTATTTTGGACACTTTGCATTGTCCATTCCTTGAATTTAGCACTTAATTCTATTGCTTCTGATGTGATTTGGATTGGAAGTATTATTGAGGATACATGATATATCCTCAACTTTGTACAAAATCATACAAATGTCCTCATAATCTACAAGGAGTACACCGATCTATTATTGTTGAAGATTGCAGATACATGGTTTGCCTCTTCATTCATCATGTTGAAAAGGTTGAGGGAGGTCAAGACTGCTCTTGGGGCCACGGTTATTTTAGAGTTTTGGTCTTTTTGGAGAAAGACAGATCAAACAACCTAAAAAAGAGTGAAGGACACAGTGTTAGATGATGCTTGGTGGGAGACGATAGATCTACTTGTTAAGATCATGGACCCTATCATTTATTTGTTACGATTTGGAGATACAGACCAACCCATCTTAGGAGAGGTTTGTGAGGAGCATTATTTTATAGAGTGAGTGCCCCGTGTATGAGACATCATCAGAGGCCTTCTTCACCACCATACATGATATTCTTGTCAGCAGATGGAACAAGAATTGCACATCTTTGCATTGTTTGGCTCACTCATTGAACCCAAAAACGTACAACCATGAGTGGCTGAATGGTGGACCTTCCCGCTGATTCCCTCCTCACATGGATGGTGAAATTTCATAGGGGAGGAAGGATGCATTGAGGCTAGTTTTTCAGGATAGAGAATCCCTTGATGAGGTGGAGGATGCCTTTGCAAAATTTTCCATTGGCACTGCTCGATTTGCAGGATATGATGTGATTAGAGACAGGGGGCTAAGAAGCCCTATTCTTGGTGGGCAACTCATGGGGCAACAAGCCCTCCTCTACAGCAGTTAGCCATGAGGCTCATCTCTCAGGTGACTTCACTCTCTTGTTGCGAGAGGAATTTGAGCACATATGGGAATTTGTATAGTGTCAAGAAGAGCAGGCTTGAGTAGTCCAGGGCAGAGACAATGGTGTATGTGCACATTGTGAAAATTCAGAGACTCGAATTCCTATTGCAACAACTGATTAAATTTCTCCTACTTGTTAATTTATGAATCAAGTTATTTATAGTGGTACATAGTAAACATCGAAATAAAATCTACTGCATCCTTCACAATATATAATACCGCGCAAACAAATTACTGCACAGGAGAGAAATAAACACACACACAAGTACAATTGTTTTTGGATCAATGTCCCCGGAAAAACCCAACTTGGGAAAATCGGTGCAACAGTTGAGGGTTTTATTATTATGCAGTAGTAATCTGAGTACAAATCATTATATGCCCAAATTGGCAATCTGATGTAAAGGATAAACTGGCAAAGAGGTAGTGAGAAATACTCTCACACTGTCACTGGCTATCCGAATCTGATCCAGGCTCTGAATGGCTAGCCCCACACTGCCTTTGCGTCACCCTACGCAAATCTGCGTCATAGCTTCTTGGAACTGCGTCACCCTTCCAGCTGATCTTTTGTTGACTGGAACTTCGACCCTCTGGCCCTTGGTCTCACACCTCGGCCTCTGGCTCTAGATCTCGACTGCTCCTAGCAAAAATACAGACTCCCTTTGAAGCTCTGCGCTTCCTCTGTGTGGCACTGCACTGCCTTGTTGAACCTCTCGTTGCCTTCTCTACCTTGCACTCTCCTGAATTGGAAAATGCTCCTCTGGTCTACTATCCCTGCCCCTCACTGTAAGAAGATCACTCAATCTCTCTCCTGCAACTCAGCGCTGCTACTTTTGAGAAATTTGATCTCTAGATCTCACTATCTTGATGCGTTCTCCAAGTGCCCATCAAGCTCCTTATAATCTCTCGTTGGAGCACCAACAACCAAGATTAAAACATAATCAAAGGCTAAGATTATCTGGGAGTTGATCCTCATCTTCTTTTAGAAGATTCGCACTAGATTTAATTAAAACCCTTTAATTAATCACATTTCCTAAGTTTAGACTTAGGAATACAATTAAAAATGATTAATTATTTTAATTAAACCATCTCCCAAACGATTTCTTGGTCTTGGAGAATGCATATGTCTTAGCCTCTCTGCAAAATCTTGAGGCTAGAGCACATCCGATGCTACATAAATTAACACTCCCTCTTAGCGAGGAATGTGCTTTAGTGCCACAACCCACTGAAGCATCACTCTATCTCTGCACCATCTCCTGCTGCGCTGCTGATGTCTCGCTCTATGTTACTTGGGAGCGAGAGCGGGAGCGACCATTTTCAGAAGCTCCCGGTTTGGGAGCGAATCCGGGAGCGATTTTTTAAAAACATATATA
>APFE031270429.1:1625-12670 GCA_000404065.3 Pinus taeda | reverse complement strand
AGAGCAAGAGGATCATTATTTTGCAGTTCAAGAGTGAAGAGTTTAATCATGAGTTGGACGACTTCAAGTGCAAAATGTGAGTCATAGAGTTCTTTCAGCTTTTGTAAAGCTTCAAAGGCAGTTGAATATGTGAAATATGGCGACTCACCTCTTTATTTACAGATAATGCAATTAATGCATAAGCTTTGCTGTTCTTGTTTTCCCAAATGGCGAGCTCTTTATCTGAGGTAGGCTTTTCTGGGTCATTGTCTCCTTCTCCGACACACACTCCTTTCCACAACTCATTGAAGATGAGGGTGTGTTGTATCATCCGGGACCAATCAGGATAGTTCTCCTTGCGAGTGAGAACTATTCCTACCATAGAGATGATTGAATGCATTCTGTAAAAAATACTTTTGCTGATAAAAAAAACTTCTGCTGATATACAGTAAAATTGTACTAAAAAATTCTCTGTGGGAATAACTTTGGTTGTTTAAAAATAATCAATCATTCACCGCGAGCTCTACAAAGTTGGAGCAGCAACGATATTACAATTTCAAAGTTCACTGAAAAGACTAAAAAATCACCTTAAATCCCTTTGATTCTCTAGACTTTGAAGTCAGTAATAAAAATATGGCAGCGTTAAAGTGTTGGACAGTTTTTAAAATATGGGACAACGTTAAAGTCGTTTTAAAGACATACTAAAAAAATGCGCTGGATCAACATTGCCAATGAATATATACCATTTAATATACAACATTCAACGCAAATGGGAATGCAAAAAAAAAACTTTCCGCACTCAACCATATACCATATACCAGGTCATTATATACAACACTCACATTCATATACTCCATACATAATATCCACAAACTCCATTCAAATTCCACGTTCTTGAAAACCCAAAGCAAATAAATTCATGCACTTCATATGTGTGCCAACGAAAAGCTTCAGCGAATTTTAAAACCATATCGGTCTTCAAAGAGGTGATACCGTGCTTCCATTGCACTAGGTCCTGGTAACATTTACGCTCTTCCTCTGCGCCAAGCGTGTGATCTTCCTCTACATTATCCTGTAGAAATGAAGTACTATTGCTGAAGATGAACCTGCAGGTCAACTTAGAGCGAGGAGCGTTTGCAACGTTTTCAATGGACTGTGTAACACGGAGTCGGGTCCGGTGGAGAGGCAATGGAGCACAGTCGAGTTGGGAGTGGTATAAACTATGCAGAAGGTATAAACTATGCGGAGGAGCAGTGTGAGATATATGGTGCAGCGTTGTAAAAATGGTGAACGTTTCGGTCAGTAGTAGTAGCCAATGAGAGGAGGGAGATTGGAACTGTTCGAACAACGGAGGAAGAGAAGCATAGTATGGGCGGAGCGTAGATAAAAAATAGTTTTACCCAACAACGTAGTGAATCACCAAACATCGAAGCATTTGGAGGAGCGTTATATGAGAAAACTAAAAATGTGCGTTCAACACTAAAATGGACAGAGAGTATGGAAGATGCGTTAATTATGCACAGAGCCCAATGGCGCAGGAATATGGACAGATGCATTAATTATGGACAGAGCCCATTCAGAACAGTGCTCAAACCAGCGTACAACCCACAACAACAAAAATGAAGGGAGTTACAACTATTTTGAGAATCTGGCTCTGATACCATGTCAGACCAGGAGTAACTCTAGTTTGGCAGAAAACTGATGCATGTATTATTCCATAGGTAACCCATTATTATATACAATAGGGAGTGATTGTTCAGTTCATCTCCCGATGATTGTTCACCTTCCCAATTTATTTTATTTACATAAAATTCCCAATCATGAAGATTAGGTGTCAACAGTCTTCAGCCATCACCAGAAGCTATCTTGATGCAACAAAAACCAGTCAACAATGTGTCAATCCTCAGCAAAAGCCTAAAGGTACTCCCCAGGTAAATCATGCTAATTTTACTCCAAGGGTGAACATCAATAGAAGAACTAACCAAAAGGTGAACATTACCAAAATATTTTATGATCATAGAAACTTATTCTTTAATGGACAATGCTTTTCATGCCATAACTTTGGTCATAAGGCTGCTCAATGTGTTGCTTATAAAACTATCATGAATAGAGAAGCAAGAAAACAAAGGAGCATGACAGGAATCAATAAGAGCTCTTATAACAACTTTTCAACTCTTGAAGATGAAATTGAATGTTCATTTTGCAATAAATTTGGTCATGAAGAATTTGAATGCAGGAGAAAATTTCGGCCAACATATCAAAAGGATCAAACATCATCAAACTCCAAGGTATGGAAAAAGAAGGAATTACAAGTAGAAAGATGTGACATAGCTCTATTTGTAGAAGGACAAGAAAATAAGTGGTACATTGATAGAGGATGCTCAAAACACATGGCATGTGATAATGATAAACTCATTTCATACAATTCTTTAGAAAAGGAAAAGAATGTCTCTTTTGGAAATGACACACCAGTTATCATTAAGGGTAAAGGTTCTGTTTATCTAAAAGAAAAGGTTAAAGCTGGAAGTGTTATGTATGTTGATGGTTTAAAGCATAGCTTATTGAGTTTTAATCAGATGTGCGATCAAGGAAATGAAGTTGTGTTTCGACCAAAAGAATGTGTGGTTCGTGAACTTAACACATGAAAGACCATAATCAAAGGAACAAGAACTCCAAGAAATCTATATATACTAGAAGGAGGTCAAGAACAATGTTATCTAAGAAAAACAAAAGAGAATTGGTTATGGCATATAAGGTTGGGGCATCTAAGCTTTTCTCAAATAAGAAAATCATGCAGGCTCAAGGTTGTTCATGATCTTTCAGATATCATCATACCAGAAAATACCATCTGCAACCATGTCAATTTGGTAAGCAAACCATAGCTCAATTCAATGCCAAATAATGATCAACAAGTAAGCCTCTTGAACTCATTCACACTGATTTGTGTGGACCAACAAGGAAAAAGTCACCTCATGGAGAAGAATACTACATTTTATTCATTGATGATTTTTCTAGAATGTGCTGGATTGGTTTACTAAAACATAAAGATGAAGCATTTGAAAAGTTTAAGGTCTTCAAAGCTTTAGTTGAAAATGAATTAGATCTAAAAATCAAATGTCTCAGATTTGATCGGGGAGGAGAATTCACATCGGATGAATTTTTTGAGTTTTGTGAACAACATGGAATAAAGAGACAATTCTCTGTTGCCAGAACTCCTCAAAAAAATGGTGTGGTGGAAAGAATGAATAGAACAATTCAATAAATGGCTCGAGCTATGCTTAATGAGTCTAGAACTTCTGACACCTCTGGAGTGAAGCTGCACATACTGCAGTAAATATTCTCAACAAAGCTCATGTATGTGTAAATAGTGATCAAACTGCATATGAAATTTGGTATGATAAGCTTCCCACTGTAAAACACTTCAAAGTTTTTGGAAGCAATTTTTTCATCAAAAAGACTGATGAAAAACTTGGTAAGTTTGAACCCAGAGCAGACGAAGGAATATTTATTGGTTATTCATCTAGAAGTAAAGCATACAAATGTTATAATAAGAGACTTCGAAAAATTGTTTAATGCATTGATGTTGCAATCGATGAAGCATGTAGAAATCCGAAATAGGTGACATTAGCAAAAGAAGATGATAATGAAGATGGTGAATGCTTTCCCATATCCAATCAAAATGATATAGAGGAAGAAACCAATGAAGCATCAAAAGAAGATACATCTGACAGGGAAAAGGCTCCATCTAGGTATGTTCAAAAGAATCATCCAAAATCTCAAATTCTAGGAGAAAAAGAGTCTGGAGTACAAACAAGAAGAACTCTTGTAGGATATTCTAGTTATATAGCCTTATTATCCTCCATAGAACCAAAAAATGTAAATGAAGCTAGAAAATATGAAAGTTGGGTTAAGGCCATGAATGAAGAACTTGACCAAATTGAAAAGAATGATACTTGGGAATTAGTTCCTAGACCTAATGATAAAAATGTTATGAGAACAAAATGGATATTCAAGAATTAATTGAATGAAAATGGAGAGGAAATTAGAAACAAAGCAAGGCTTGTTTGTAAAGGTTATGCACAACAAGAAGGTATATAATTTGAAGAAATGTTTGCACCTGTAGCTAGACTTGAAGTCATAAGAATGTTTCTTTCTCTTTCAAGTTTTCAAAAATTTAAAGATTATCAAATGGATGTAAAATCTGCATTTCTTAATGGAGATTTAGAAGAAGAAGTATACGTTGAAAAACCAAAAGGATTCATTATGGGAAATGATGCAAAGCTTGTATGAAAACTCAAAAAGGCTTTATATGTACTGAAACAAGCTCCGAGGGCATGGAATTATCGTCTTGACAAATATCTTCAACAACAAGGCTTCACAAAAGTATCTGCAAACAACAACTTATATACAAAAATTGAGAATGATAAACTGCTATTATTGTCGTTTATGTTGATGATATCATCTTTGGTAATAATGAAGAATCTATGAGTCAAAACTTTGCTTCTGTTATGTAGCAAGAATTTGAAATGTATTTTCTTAGAGAACTAACCTATTTTCTTGGTCTACAAGTGAAACAAACAAAAGATGCCATCCTTCTATCACAAACTAAATATCTCAAGTAGATTCTGAAGAAGTACAGAATGGAAGATTCCAAACCAGAATGTACTCCAATGGTAACAAGATGTAGTCTCAGTTCTAATGGTGATTCTCCTACAATGAATCAACCATAATACAAATCTATGATTGGAAGTCTACTTTATCTAACAGATACCAGACCAGATATCATGCATGTAGTAGGAATTGTTGGAAGGTTCCAAGCCAATATGTAGGAATCACATCTTCAAGCAGTAAAGAGAATATTTAAATATCTCCAAGGAACTCAAGGCTTTGGTCTATGGTATCCTAAAGATACAAATCTCACCCTTCATGCATATACAGATGCGGATTGGGCCAAGAATGTTGATGACCGAAAAAGCACTAGTGGAGGTGCATTTTATATGGGATCACGATTAGTATCATGATTCATCAAGAAACAAAGTTCGATTGCCTTATCTACAACGGAAGCAGAATATGTGGCTGTTGCATCTTGCGGCAGACAACTAATCTAGATGATGCAAACATTACAAGATATTCAAATTAAATGTTCTCCACCCATCTCCATCTTATGTGATAATACAAGTGCTATTAGTATTTTGAAAAATCCTGTTATGCACTCCAAGACCAAGCACATACCCATTAAGTACCACTTTCTATGAGAAGAAGTGCTTGAACAAAAGGTTAAATTGGAGTATGTTCCCTCCAAACAACAAGTTGCTGATATATTTACTAAACGTCTTCCTAGAGAAGCATTTGAATATATCAGACAAAAGCTGGGAGTTGTTTCTACCTCATCTTGTTGTTAAAACTAGTTTGTTCAGATTCAAAGGATTGTTTTCTATACACGGATTTCATGAAGCCAAGTCGCGTATATACATGAGTTTCTATGCCAGCAGTAGCGTATGAGTTTTTTGATAGAAAAATAATGGGCCAGACCCAAAATCAGTTTCTAACATGCTTATTTAGTCTGATGTTGATGGATACAATCTGTTGATATGCTTTTCTCGTTAATGTTTATTTGATTGATGAAGATGCCTTGATGAATGAATTATTGACAATGCACAAGTAGCACAGGTTTAGGGGGAGCATTAGCCTTCAAAATATCATGAATTTTTGGCATCATGGTTGCTGAATTCAACTATGGTCACAATTATTAATGAAATTTGATGAAAAGGTAATGTAAAGACTTATGGTGTGATAACATGTCTCTTTCTGTCATAGTCTATTATGAATGAGTCCTTTTGGACATATGATGTAATTTTTACCCCCGCTATGCATGGGAAGGATGATGTAATAATTGCAATTTTCAGTCATGTATGAACATTTGATGTATCCCCACTTGGTTGGGTGATTGATGTATGTATGAGTCATTGGTGATAGGAAGGTCATACTCACATAGTTGAGTTGTAGAGTCATGTTATTCTTTTGAAAAATATTTTTGCAAACTCTGCATGTGCTCAGGGGGAGCATGGACAGTATAGTGCATCTCAACATGTACTAAGGGGGAGAATATCTGGGTCCGCCCTTTTCCCTTGATGTCAAAGGGGGAGAGTATACTGGTGGTGTTGCTTGATATATCTAACAAGTTCTACAACTTTAAGTGATCAACACCAATATGTTTGCCATCAAGTTCAAAGGGGGAGATTGTTGGCATTATGGTACATGTGTTGTCCTTGATGGAAACCCACATACAGGTCAGTTCAGAAATGAATGATAAAGTGATGTATGATTGATACTCACATTGTAACAGGTCAATTCAGAGGTAACAAAGTAATGGCTCAGAAGAACAGGATGGTGGGACAAAGAATTACAGATCAGAATCAAGAAACTGAGAAAAGAGATTGTTTTAAGTTGTATACATTGTTTAACCTAGTCCAAGTCGCGTATACATGCGGTACACATAATAAAAGGCGTGTATACGTATGCACTCAGTTTCACATAAGGAAAAGTACGTATGGAAAGGAAAATTAAGGTTAAAGAATACCACGGGTCCATACCATGGTATTAACCCACAATATTGAGCAGAATAATGGTTACTTGATCCCATCTAAGAATACCATAGGTTCTAAGAGTTGTTTTGGTGCATGGTATTGACAAAGGCTCTACGTATATAAGGAGGAGAAGATCAAAGGGCTAAGTGTGCAAGTGAAATAGTTTAAAATGAATACTTCTATCTGAAGTATATTTTGTGTTGTAAGGGATATGGTTATGATATAGATCTGAAATATCTTGTGCACCCTTGGATACAATGTTGGACCAGGATCATGAGACCTGAAATGAATTATCATTGTATGATATGATAATGGATAGGCTAGATCTGAGTGCTAACACATGTTTTATCATTTAAATGCTATGATCTGAGTATATTTGAAGTATTGAAAATCTGTGAAGTTATAAGTCATTATTTGTAGATCTATAGACAGGTTCACCTCGGTGAAGGCACGTGTACATGCGGATTCAACACTTCCAAGTAGCGTATGCAGAGGAAGGGCTTGTTGTTCATAAATGATTGATCTATATAATTAGTGCTACTATTTTACTACTGTTTGTCAATGATGTCTTCATTAGATCCGAAGTTAAAAGAAGATTGAATCTGGCTGACTGATTGGTTGAGTAAGAAGGGTGATATTTGCTACTATCTGTTTAGAACTCTGTAATATGGCAGTAGATCTTTAGAATGTCTTTAGGTAGTACAATTTTTGGTTCATAAGTTGTATGGTTCAATATCTTTAGAGGTATACGTAGGTTGGGTTACAGAAAGTAGTGTATACACGCAGATTGTCCTCATTGAAGTAGTGTATAAATTCTGACATATGATTTTTGAGGTTGTAGTTGGTTCTGGTTGTTGATGCAGTGTTCTGGGTTCAACTCTGTGTTCTGGTGAAAGTGATCTGACTGTTCAGATTGATTGATTGTGTTTTGCTTCGGAGTTGATGGGTTTCAGTGATTGGTTGATGCAATTGTATTTAATGGTTGTATTGTAGTGGTGATTGATTTTAGTAGGTCCCATCTGAAAATTTGATGAAACATGGCCTACATCTTGTGTTGATGTGTACCAGGAGTATCCAGTCTAAAAATTTATGAAATGTGGTCCCTGGAGAAAGAGTGAAGGTTGCAGCCTTCTATAGGCTGGTGCCTACACACTGGTAAACATATCAACCATTACATGAGCTAGGGGGTTGGAGCTCCCTTCCAATAGAAGTTGGAAAATGACTGAAGGTGGTAGCCTTCTGAAGGCAGACGCCTACATACTAGAAAACATATCATCTAATACAAGAGTTAGGGGGTTGGAGCTCCCTTCCAGTAGAAGCTGGAAAATGAGTGAAGGTTGTAGGCTTTAGTAGGTAGATGCCTGCATACTGGAAAAAGTATGCGCCAATACAAAAATTGTAAACAATTTTTATAATAAGAAGATTAAAGACTTAGATGACAACATTGGTGGGTTTTTTCCACAATGGATTTCCACCTGAAAAATCCTGGTGTTCATGTGTGTTGATTTATTCTGTTTTTAATGCATCTATTTACTGCTTAGTAAATGCATCACACTTTGATTTAAGTTCAACAAACAATGAATTAGCTATTTTACAAGTTTATTATCTATATGCTGGTTTCATTCATTATAGTCGTGGACATACGCTGTTTTGTTTCTGTAAAATCGCGTATACAGTTTGAAAAATAAAAATTATTGTGAAAGTTTAAACACTAATTCACACCCCCCCCCTCAGTATTTTTCCCAACATCACTTGGGGGGAGAAGGGGGGGAGGAAAGGGAGGGTGTGGATAAGGGTCATCAAACCCTTCCAAATTGGAAGGATGGTATTTGTATTGCAAGGTATCTAGTTTACGGTTTAACCAACCTTTCCTCAAGTAAACTTATCACTTCAATCAACCCTCCTCTAGGATAGTATTTATCATAAAACAAATCATGGAGAAATTTAATTGAACCTTCCTTAATGATAGTAATCTTATCACAGGGTATCAAGTGGAGGGGTGATAAGGGGTCATGTCCCAAGTGTCGTAAAATGCTCAAAAATGAAAGTGCTCAGAACTAACTTGAACCTAAACTACTGGATAGAGCTCGTTCTCCTGATTCCGACTCCGCAAACGGTTCGAAAAACGGTCGCCGTATGTGAAAGTTATGTCAAAAACAAAATCGCCCAATAACCCTTAGTTTTTGAATTTTCAAAAAAAATTAAAAAAAGAATATTCCACAAAATATTCCTTGGAATATTCCATGGAATATTCCTTTTGGGCAGACCAATCAAAATGTGCCATGTGGCAAGCTCAGAAGCCGCCATGTGGCCCAAGGTGATGTAAGCAAGGGTATGTGCGTTTCTTTTTAAAAGTTGGTCGGATTGTGTTTGAACACACGACCTGTGTTCTATCATTCCCACGCCTTACCGTTAGGCTATGGAGGCGCTCCTTGCTATATGGGTGGAGAAAAGTGTTTAAAAATTTTAAATTTGCATTGGGCGGGAAATGAAAGGGGCCAGCCCCCCACACCATATGACCACAACCCTTGAACCGTGGGCCAAACTCCTAACTGCTGGCACAAAATCCGAGACAAACCACCAGCCGAGATTTGCGGACACATGCGGGCAGTTAACTAACAGTCAGGAATTGGCGAAGATTTTGGCGGAGGCGGTGATTTTGGTGGACCCGCCATAATTGGCGGAGTTAACTGGCCGTAACTAAAGTTAGCTAGAGTTTTTTTAGGGAAACTGGCAGTTGGGAGTAAATAGCCATAACTTTGGTTAGGAAAGTCGGTTTTGGACGATTTTTTTTTTTTGATTTTGGGTATTCTCGACCTTCTGAAGCCATGGGCATAGGTCTTATAGCATTATAAGGTCATTTTCAGAGGTTTTCGAGCCGTGGAATTTCTAGGAGCCACCAGGGCCCAGTATTGTGAGAACTGTATAGGGTTGCAGGTATCCATTGGAGGTGAACCAGCAGTCAATCCTGAAGGATTCAAGTGTTCTGAATCCATTTTTATAGTCTATTCCACCTGTAGAGACTTATATTCAGCTGTATATTCATTTTGAGCATTTAATTAAAACGAGGACAAGCCCATTTGGGAGCCTTGGACCCAACAGACGTAGCCGAGGAGGGGTGAACTGCTTCATCAACTTCTTTTGCATCTGTGGTTGATTTATTTTGCAGAAAAAATTCATTTTAATGTGTTAAACAGTAAAAGGAAATAATTCTGCTATTCTTAAATGGGTCATGAACAGCTGGAAATTTCATTTGTTTCTTTACTGCAAGACATGGGCATCTTTTAAACATGTTTATTACTGAATTGAATACCTTGCAAACCATTTACAAGTAGTTTCAAATTCAGATCAAGTTGGTATCAGAGCCAAGTTGTTGTTTTTTTGTATCAAAAGTAGTCAAATAAGCTATAGATAGAGCCTGAAACGAGCCAGGAAGCCTTTGAAATGCTCTTGTTATACAATTGCAAAGTAGATAAACGCTCTTTCAGTCAATCTCTGGTGTAGTTGTCTTTTGATTATTTTTGTACAAAGATCTTCTAGCTGTCTTGCAAGTATTGATGCTTACCAGGTTGAAACTTAAAAGAGGGGAATGACAGTTTACTGGAGAACGAGAGAATCCTCAGTCAAGGAAGGCCAGAGAGCCATCACCTCCACCTTCAATTTCAACCTCAAGAGTCTCAGCAGAAGCTTCCAGAATGTCTGAACAGGAAGGAGAAATTCCTGCAGACATGGATCCAAAAGAAGAAGAAAGAGTCTTCAGAAAGGCTTTCTTGGACCTCACTAAAATGGTGAGGATATTGTACCAAGAAAGAAACGAGAAATTGGCTGGAGAAGGGTCCAAACATCCACAGGAAGGATAGGGCTCTTCAGGAGGTAAGAAGGATGATGATCATTCCAAGAAAGGACATGGAGGTAATGGTGATCCACCACCCCCATCATCACGTCCTTCCTCTTCATCCTCGTCTTCTTCTTCTGTGCATAAGCATAGATCCTCTGGAAAAAGTCCTTTTTTGAAGCTTGATGTAAAATTCGAATTACCTATGTTTAATGGTGAAGTGAATGAGAAAAGCTTGACAACTGGAATTTAGGCTAGTTGGAATGTTTACTTGAGGATCCAGAATATGCATGATGATGCCACAAAGATTCAATTGGCTTCTTTGAGAATGGATGGAGCAGCATTGGTCTTGTGGGAGGCCAAGACCAAAGAGGAGATCAAGAAATTTGGTAAGGTTACCTTAACATGGACTGACTTTCTGTTAGCCATTAAGAAACAATTTTATCCTCTTGCTCACATGCAGAAAGCCATTATGAACTGGCAAAATTTCAGACAACTTAAGGGTCAGAGTGTCCAAGACTACACCTAAGAATTCAGGAGAAGAGCTCTTTTGTTAGGGGTAGATTCTGAAATATATTGGTGGCTTGCATAGCTACCTTAGACACACCATCTTAATGTTTAACCCTACTAGCCTGGATGAGGTT
>APFE031270425.1:525-12108 GCA_000404065.3 Pinus taeda | reverse complement strand
AAAATAAATCTGAAATAAGAATGTACAGTTATTGTTAGCAACTTAATTAAAATCTCTTTCTCATGAAATTTCCTTTCCAATTCGATACCAATTGGATCACAAAAATCTGGATGGATTTCCATTAAGGATGGGGAAATGTTCAAGGGAAGAGATAATAGGCCAAATTGTGGATATGAGTTTTCAAATTCAAAGGCTTGGAAAGAATTGTTAGTATTATGTACAAATGTTAAATTATTGACAATTTTCCTTGAAGGAAAAAACTTCCAAATAATCTTCAAATGAGTCAATGAAAAATGAATGGAAGTCTGTCAAATGACATGGAAAATTATTAATTGAATTGAATAGCTGGCCAAATTGCATAAATACATTCTCTTGTTGATATTGCCTTTGAAAAAATAGAAGCTTCTGATGAAACATTAGCATTGATTTAAATTGGAATATTAATATCTTTTGATGCTGATGATTATAATATGAAACTTGAATTTCCCAATTGGGCAATGCATCGATTGAGCGTTTGATAGTAAGGCGCTCAATATGCCAGCGAAAAGTGTGAAAATTTTGCAAAATAAAATTAGAAAATAAATCTAAATTTAAACAAAATAACCGAAGAAATAAAAATAAAATGAAGTCACTATTTTTACAACTAATGTTACAGCACAATTGGGATTATTTTGAAACGATTTCATTTTCACAAGGAATGGCCAGAATTATGGAATTTGAATAATTTTGAATTCCAAATTGTGAATTAGAAAATGAATTATGATTATGAGTAGGAATGGGAGTTTGATCCTCATATGAATCATAAATTGGAATGTTTTCTTGAATGGTGAAATCATGAAGATAACTAGCTACTCTAAAATGAGGATTAGTTGGGGTAATTCCTAAATTGAATGGTTCCTCATTTTCAGATGTTATTTGAATTTTCTCATGAGGATTCTCTTGAGAGGAATAGAAATCAACATCCTCAATGTCAGAGTAATTATCATAAATGACTTCACAATATTCTCTACAATTCCCCTCTATCTCATCCAATATACCAAAACAAGGAGGAACAAGAAAATCATGTTTATTAATGGCAAAAGAATGATCATTTATTGCTTCTCTATCTTGATAAAAACTTAATGGTAATTCATTTACATCAGCCTCTTTAAGTTCTGAAATATCATTAATGCCAGGAGGAAAAATATTACCATTATTGAAAATATCAGGATAAAGGGAAAAATGTGAACCTGAAACAATGTATTTAAAACTATCTCTGTTTGAGAGGTCTTGTGCATTATGCTCATTGTAGATTTCATATTGCAGATCATTCCTTTGCGTGCATATGTTTTTTTGAAGAACGCTGCTTTGCTACATTGATTTCGGCATTTGTTCATCATGGAGAAATTCAGAAATTTGTACAGCAGTTTGCATTTTATTTGCTTTGATTGCTGCTTGTACTTGCTGATTTGCGATTTGATTTTTTGAATTTACTTCAAAGTAGCTTTCAGATTTCAAGGCGGCTTTTTCTCCAAAATTGCTGTTGTTGTCTTCTTGCATTTGAATGGAAATGTTTTCCAAACTTTGTGAAACCGCTTCATCACCATTTATTTGCACATCCATGTTGGGATTTTCATATATATTGTAATGGGATGGAACAAAGCTTGAATTAACTTCATATGGATTGGGAATGGTTGGAAGGGAGCAAATATATTCAAACCAATCTAATGATTCTTCTTCTATAGGTTTATCTTCGTCTTTAAATCTTAAGCAATTCAAGTGAAATCGAATATGAAAATCATTAACAGACTCATTTTTAAACCTTCGTAGATATTCAATTTCTTCACAAACCTGTTCATAATCGTAGTCGTCAAATTTACAAATGAAAATTGTAACAAATTGATCCCAGCTATGGATTGAGGCAACTGGAAGAGTTCTACACCAGCTTCTGGCTTTTGCTGCAAATGTGAGAGTAAAAATCCTACATAAAATGCCTTCATCAATTCCTTGAAAACCGTAATTCGAAACATTTTGAAGAAATTGAAAGACATGGTTAAAAGCAGAGGAATTTTTCTTACCATTAAACTTTGCCTGAGACAAGAGTCTTACCACTTCGGGTGGAGTATTGGAGGATGCCCGTCCATGGATACAACTCCATATTGGAAGTTTAAGAAGAGCCATAAACAAAATGTTAAAATTGAAAAGACTCCAATAGACAAATTTCTCAAGCCCTCCTTCTAGCGCCAAAAATGTTGATGCCTCGAAAATCGCTGCAACAACATTGGGGGATAACCACCCGGTCCGGACCTTAAAAGCAGCTCCTTTTCCATTTAATGTGGTGGCTCCGACTGTTCATCTAGGTCCAGTTACCTTCTCCCTATTGCTATTGGTTTGTAATGTATCTTAAACTACCAATAGACAGGGACATCAAATCACTTCTTCTTGCTGATCAGGCAAGAGAATGACCTTTAAGCTGATTTGGGTTCAGCCAAGCCACAACTAAAGTTTTGCCTCCTTGAGGAGAGGGCTTAACAGAATGTATAATTTATTCTAAATGCAATCTTATTCTATAATGAAAGCAAAAGAAACTAATCTAAATCCTATCTTAATTAGGCAGATATAGATCTAACCCAACTAAGAGCAAGATAATCAAAGTATTGGGATTTAAATATATCTTGTTTATAATGAATATCAAGTTAATGAAGTAGTTCAATTAATTGATATTATGGTTACCAAAACACATTCTATTGAGACCTTAAAACTGAAATAATAAACCAACAACATTCAGGAAGTAGTTCACAAAATGATATTGATTATCAAATCAATAAACCCAATAATTGAATAATGATATGTGGAAATAGTTCACAACACATTATTATTCAATAAATCAGTTTCATAAGACAGATTTCAGAGTAAGTAGTTACTCCAAAATGAGAAATTAATCCATAAAAAAAACAGAGATAAATAATAACAAGATTGAGACAAATTACCCATATTGACAATAATGCACAAACATGAATAAAATGACACATTCATATCACCATAAAATTAAAACTGATATTTGAAACAGTAGTATTAGAAATACCAATTTATTGTATCCATTTCTCTGTTCTTGGTCTCCAACAGCCCTTTACATTGCTTGAACTTCTGCCTTCAAAACTAGAGCCATAATAGTGCAAGCTTTGTTCTTCATGCATAATTCAATATACAAAGGGAAAATCCTCAATAATCCCCAGATCTGAGATTTTTCACTCCTCCCTCCTACAACTCTAAATTCCAATTACAATAGTGCTTTTAGAAGCTCTAAAAATGCAGAGGAGAGCAGCCCCTTTTACATTCTGCAATCTGTTATTTTTAATATTTGTGAAGGAATTTTTGGAGATGAGAGTTTGTTGAAGAGAAATCTGCCAAATATAATTTTAATTGCTCCTAATTCTGATCTTCAATTGCTGGAGCATTCTCATTGCTTGAAATTCTTTTCTGCATATCTTTTCCACTGTTTTTCTGCAAAAGAAATCAAAATAAATTAAAATGCAATCAAAATATCATTTCTGGCCATTAAATCAAACCCAATCAAATTCTATTTAAATAAATAATTAAAAACAAAATATAAGCTCTGTATTGATGCTTGGAATGGATTGATTGGTAAATGATATTATTGACCTATGGATCTACAATTAGAAGAGGCTTTGGACAAATGAAATTGAAAACAATAACTTAGAAAATTGATTTTGTTTTCAAAATTCGGAGCCTGATCTTCTGCCTTATTTTTGGCCCAATAAATGATCAAATCTATTGGTGAAACCTCCTCCAAAATATTCTCCTTGATTTTCTCTTTCCAATGAGCTATCCCGGGCCTCATTTGGCCAAATATAACTCAATTTATGAGTTTCCAAAGTTGATGGGTCAAATCTGATGTAAATCTGGAAATTCTGTTGCTGGGCTAAAAAAGGAGAATTTGAATTAAAATTTGAATTCTAAATTAGCATTCTAATTATCTAATAATAAATTCTAATTTAATTGTTAAGTTAAACTAAACTAATTATTTATTAAACTATTTATAAACAAATTTAATCTAATTAAAAAACTAATTAAATATTAATCTAAATCAATCAAATTAGTTAAATATTTATATATTAATTTATTTATATAATTATAATATTACATATTGTTAATTTAATTAATATAATAATAATATTACATATTATTTAAACTAATATTAAATATTTATACTACCCTACACCACTATTTATTATTTATTTCACTCATACGTATGAGTGTTTTGGAAATCCAAACTAATATAAACTTAAAACATGCTTTTATGTTAATGCCCCGTGCCTCATGCTTTATCGGCATTTCGCATCGGGGGGTGGCGAATGTGCTGATCGGGGTCTTTTAAAATTTGGTGCGAATAAAACCTCCGACTCGATATCGCATTGGGGATATGGTGTTGTATCGGGAGTTGTTAAATTTGTCATATAAGAAACTCCAGATGTGATATTTTTATTTTTATTTTTTTATTTTTCATATATTAAATTTTAATTTAATTAAATTAATTATATTTTTAAATAATAATTAATTTAATTAATTGAAGATTTAATATTAAAGATTAATTTTTTATTTTGGTTTATTTTATTTTAATGAATTTTAATTAAGTTGTGAAATTATCTAAACTACAGCCACTTGAAAAATAATTAAAAATAATAAAAATAAACTACAGCCACTTGAATGTTTGGGTTTTTGAGTTTAGGATTTGATTTGGAAATTAGAGTGAATTTCTTAAAACCACGATAATTAATAATTTCGCTGCATGATGAAAAATTTTAGTAAAAACTTGCTACGGGTTAATATTTAAAATGAATGCCTTATTGAACTAATTTATTTACAAAATGCAATATTGTACATTTTATACATTTTTAATCCAGGCTAGATAAATGAGGAGACTTCAAAGGAGTGCCATTTTCGAACCAGTTGACCAAATGAGGCGAAACAAGCGTCAATGGGAAGCTTGTAAAAAATCGATTCTAAGAAAACAATCAAAACAAGAATCCAAAGAAAACTAAAAATTAACAAAAGCGTAGGGCAATCAACTAAAATAAAAATCCAAAAGGGTGCTTAGCCAAAATTTTTATAGAAAGGGTCCTCATTATTTGAGTTGAGCAAGTAAAAAATGGGGGGTTGTGTTTTTACCACAACAGGGTCTCATGTAACCTCATCGCAATCTCCAACGCTTCCGCTTGAGTCCCTATCTTTTGTTGTGACAAAGCAATCCTCAAGTGAGGTAGGAGCACGACTATAAACCAATCACGATGATGATTGTCTGTAAGATTCAAATTGGCTTCATGGATTCCACACTTCAGTCTTTGATCCATCTCCTAGGGATTTTCACCAATCCTCATCGTGATTTCCTTGAATCCAATGACTGATTGCGATTCAGACTTAGGTCTACAAAATTCTTTATTCAAAGCAGTCTGAGTGTCTGCTAATGATGTCAATGGGTTATCCGTGGAGTACTTAATGTGCCATGTCAACACGTGATCTTGTAAAGCAGTAACCAACTGCACCTTCTTTATATCATCATCTGTAATATTTTGTGCCATCCATACAACCTTCACAACGAACCAAAACTGATCTCGGGTCCTCACTTCCCAAGCCCTTGAAAATGGGCAGCGTCATCATATTCGACATGTTGGACAGTAGTGGAGCTGGTCGTGGTGTGGGCGAAGGTGTATGTTGTGGTGGTGAAGGTGGAGGTGGCATGGGCAGATGAGGTATTCACAAAAAACCATTCTTTATCAACTATACAGTGCTTCGAGGTAAGTCCTGTACTGCTCCCTCATCGTCGCTTGAAGGAGGTTCTATCAATGGGTTGTATTTAGGACTTGCTCTCTCCTAATTTATAAATAATGATACACTTCGTGTATATCCAAACGTCAAGGAAGTGGAATAACCCACTTTTCACAAAAGAGAATTTTAATCCAAGTATTCAAATATTTCAAATAATTACCTCGCAATCCTTTGAAAAACTGTCTCTCTTCTTCAGTGTAGTCGACTAAGGTATTGACCGCGAATTCTGTCATAAATCCTCCTATGACCCGATCAAGCTAGTGATTGATAGCGCACACGGTCTTATCTTCAGAGGCTTCCAACCTCCGCACTAGCTCTGGTGTCCACACTATTGGACCGTCAAGCCTCCACCTGCCTTGGTTGTCTGCCAATTTAGCAATCAACTCATATAGTTTGATCGTTAAGGTGTAGAAGAAGATCTCATGTATCTCTATGTATAAGTATCTATCCAACCACTATTCTTTTGTCAAGCACGGATTTATGTTTTCTTGCACCTCGAATTCGTGGATCTTTCTATCCAACCACTTCTCAATTTATTTCTTTGTTGGATTCTAGTGATGCGACATCACACATCTCTTTATGCAGATCCTGGTCCCAGCAACGAAACCATTTGTTGGCTTAGTGGGTCTTGACCCAAGTTCAAAGTTACTTATGCAAAACAACTCCCTACACTACTGACCCTTTTGGCATTAATACACAGAGCACGGACTAAAATCTCACTCGAAGCATATGGGGGGATGCTGGAACCAAGTTTCTGCACCCAAAGATCGGCGTGATGTCATTTTATGCCCTAAACCCACCTATGCACAGATCGATAAGCCTTTAGGGCTTATTGATATAACTTCTTTAGTCAGCCTCTAGACCTCCGCGAAGGTATACTACTATCTTTCATGGAACCTGAATATACGATTCAACTATTTACGTGCATAAATGATTACTCTTAACCCAATAATCACTTAGATCAAATTAAGTTTTCGATAACTTTAACATACGACAAGATAATATTTGTGTAAACAATTAATATTAATTGTATTCAAGTAACAACATAAATCGTGTAAAGTTGTTCAACAATACATCATTATTTCATAAACCCATCATTCATCATAGCATAAGTGTATTCCTGTAAAACATAAATAAGGAGATAAACATAGGAATTTCTGCAATAATATTCTTTATTAGTATTTGGTTCAGCTTACAGACTCAAGACTTCCCTTCGCACTCAGCTGCAGACTCTACTCTAGGCCTCTGCACACATAGATGCAGATCCTTCCTCCTACTTTAAGACTTCATTGTACTAGCCCATTACATTTATCTTCATCCCTTTTTCATCATGCCTTAGACTCCCTAAGACACACCTATTTATACAATCCCATGGTCATAGATCCTCAAAAGGTCGACTTGACTTACATAAGGAAGGGTAAAGCCCTTTATGATTCTTTAACTATCTGCATGATCTACAACCACAATTTGAGGAGACTTTACATCTTTATACAACAAAACTTGGGCTTTTGCCCCAAAATTGACCCTAGGGGACCCCATCCCAATAGTTATGACTTTGAAATCACCTACAGAAAGGGGAAGCAAAATGTTGTTGCAGATGCACTCTTAAGAAAGGATAAGGATGTGGAAGCATTTCATTGTGCCATTTCTATTATCCAACCTTATTGGATAATTGAAGCAAGGAATGAATGAGAGAAGGATGAAGAGGTATCAATGGAGCATTGGGAGTAGGTATCAATGGATTTTATCACAAGTTTACCCAAGTTCGAAGGAAAGAGTGTGATCATGGTGGTAGTTGATAGACTTACCAAGTTTGCTCACTTTTGTGCACTATCTCATCCCTTTAAGGCCATTACAGTTTCTATTGCATTTATGGAAACAATTCAAAAGCTACATGGAAACCTAAAGATTATTGCAAGTGGAAAAGATCCCATTTTCACTAGAAATTTTTGGATGGAATTGTTTTATTTTCTTGGTAATCAGTCAAATCATAGCTCATCTTATCATCCTCAATTTGAAAGGAAAATTGAGATAGTGAATGAATATTTGGAAGGATATATTTGTTTCTTTGTATCTCATAAACAAACACATTGAATCAAGTGGTTACCTCTGGTTGAATGGTTATATAACACTTCCTTCCATATGGCAACAAAAATGACCCCATTTGTGGAACTTTATGGATATTTCCCACCATCCATCACCTCATATTTAAGAGAAAATTCTAAGTTTCAAGTAGGGGAAGATGGCATCGAGCATCAACAACAAGTTCTTTAACACTTAAAGCATAACCTCACTCTGGAGAATAATCGAGTGAAAGAACAAGAATATCAACATCATATTGAAAGAATTTTTGACATAGGTGACTGGGTATTTTTACGGCTACAACCATACAAATAAATTTCTCTCAATCAAGTTAAGAAGGATAATAAATTATCACCCAAGTACTATGGTCCATACAAGGTGTTGCAAAAGATTAGTACTATGGCATACAAATTGGATTTTCCTGCATCTTCTCAAGTACACCCAATTTTCCATGCTTCATACTTAAAGAAGGTTATCAGTGACAAGCTCCTATTTCAAACATTATTTCTAGAGGTAAATGTAGAAGGAAAAATAATATTGGAGCCTGAAGCAGTCACATAAACAAGAACCCGATAGCTATGGAACGAATCATTTTTAGAGTAGCACATTAAATGGAAGAACTTACCCACTAAAGATTTGACATGGGAGGATGAGAATTTTATACAGAAGCTTACCTAACTACTCAAGCATTGACGAAAACAATTTTTTTATGGAGAGGGGCATGTTATTTCCCTATAATACTAGTGTAGTCCCATTATTGTCATTGTTAGTGTATCCTCCTTATTGTTATTATTATTGTAGCCCCATATTGTTATTCTTGTGCCCCATAGAAGCCCAATATTATTATTGTTGTACCCTTACATTATTATTTTTATGTAGGCTCTGATTATATTGTGACCCCTTATACCTCTATATACAAAAAGGAGGTTTTGTCATTTGAATAATCCAAGAATTGTTCATTTATGTGATGTAAAGGAGGTTTCCCCCTTGACAAGGCTGATTTTCAAGTTGTTGATCTATCTTTTATTCTATGTTGAGATATGAGTGCATAACACCACCCATATTAGTTTTTCATATGTTATATATATTTATGACATGAATTTTATGGTGATTTTATTATACTATAGATTTAGCTTAAGTATTTGAACATGTCACTAATGGAATTAAATTGACAAGGGTGCACTTGATTTTAGTTAAAATTGCTCCCGCTATCTAACTTGACTAAGAAAACTATTTGAAGTGTTGAAATTGTGAGGTATAGTCTAGGTGAACTAAATTTGAGTCGGTTTTGCCATCAATTATAAACATGTAAGTGCCACGTGACTAGAGAGAACCAACATACCTACCTAGACAAAACCTCTAACATCATGATACATGGTATTAGAGAATCTACCCTAGCTATATGGATGACAATTAGATTGAAGTGTGTGATCATGAGGTATGTCAGGTTCTTATTGTATATGTTTAATTGATAATATGGATTTGAGGATTTGTGTCTTAGGAAAAATACAAGTTAGCCAATTACATAGGTTGTGCTATGTGGACATGGTTATGAATAGTAGGACAATATAGGAACTTGTAGATATAGGTTCCTCACACAACTTCATGGGAGAAATATTGGTAGGTGAACTTGAGATGAAATTAGCCACAAGAAGAGTCACAATCTATTGACACCTAATCCTCATGATTAGGTGAATTTATGTAAATAGTTAAAATAGGAATGTGAACAATCATCAGAAGATGAACTGAGCAGTCAAACCCTTTTGTATATAAGAATAGCCTACCTAATGAAATAAAATGAATCAGTTTTACTGCCTATTGGAGCTACTACCTGGCCTGACATGGTATTAGAGCCAGCTCCTTGTTTTAGCTATTATGATCCTATAACTCCTCTGTCCTGGCCTTTGCCTCTGCCTCTACCTTATTCCAGTGCTGCTCTACCTCTGCCTTATTCCCCTCTATCTTGAAATAACCTAACTCTGCCATATTCCTTTCCAGTGTTGCCTCATAATGCATCTGTCCATTCTGTCCAGACAGAAGCGTTGTATGTTAAATTTTTTTTTGAATAGTGCTGGTTCATGACTGACAATGCTGACATGGTATCAGTCCTTACGCCCCCGCCCGTCTTTGAGATCTTTTTTGCATGAAAACTAATCTTACCAATAGCCACATTTCCTGTTTTACGTTTTTTTGAAATGGGGGTGACATTTGGTGGCTCGGGCTGATTCCAATTAGTCGAGGCAATTGCACCTATAATTTGTGGTCTCCGAACCTTACAAGCACATTCACAAAAATCTTGTTCATGTTTGAGCTTCTGTTCCCATATAATCACTACAGTCAGCCTTCCCATTTCCATCAGACCACGAACTTGGCCCATCTCCAGCTGCCCACTGCATTGAGGATTCATTGTGATGGATATATTCCGCTATCTCAGAACAGGTCTTCAGACCATTCAATAAGTTGTGTGCTATAAAGTAGTTGCATTCACGTCCAGCAGTAAAGCAAGGGCATTGTCGACTTCGACATTGACTCTTTTCATAGTGACATCCTCGAAAACGATTCTTGCAGCCTTTCAAACACCCACAGTATTTTTCACAACAAGTTCCACTACGTAGGCAGGGACATTACTTTCTATCCATTATTTTTTCCTCCGCGCCAACCACGGATTTTGCCTTTTCCGGTATACTGGAAGCCTCAACCAGAGGTTTTATATTTTTATAAATTTTCACCGGATTTCAAAAAAAAAATGCGTTTGTTCACTAAATCGTGGGAGAATTTTGGCAGTCAATTAAAATTGGTCTGTGCTGAGACTGTACGTTTTTGCGTTGAACAAACATTGTTTCAAGTGTTGGATGCTTGGAGGCTAGTTCTCTGAAATGATTTTTTTTAAATCAATTATGCATGAAAAGTTATGCTGACATTTTACATGTGCTGAAGTTTTTAATGTTGTGTTGAAGGTTTTTTAAATGTTGGATGCCATTGAAGTATTTTTACAGCTCTTGGATTTTACAATGCATTTAATCATATCTATGGTGGGAATAGTTCTCACTCGCAAGGAGAACTATCTTGAATGGTCCCGGATGATAAAACACACCCTCATCTTCAATGAGTTGTGGAAGGGAGTGTGTGTTGGAGAAGGAGACAATGACCCAGTACATCCTACCTCAGACAAAGAGCTCGTCATTTGGGAAAATAAGAATAGAAAAGCTTATGCATTAATCGCAGCATCCGTAAACGAAGAGGTGAGTCGCCATATTTCATCATATTCAATTGCCTATTGGAGTTACTGCTTGGCCTGACATTGTTTGAAGCCCTACAAAAGATGAAAGAGCTCTATGACTCACATTCTGCACTTGAAGTTGTCCAACTCATGATTAAACTCTTCACTCTTGAACTGCAAAATAATGATCCTCTTGCTCTTGCATCTGAAGTAAAATCTATAATGCATGATATCAAATCCACTAAGGTTGAATTGGATATCCCTCTTATTGCTTTTCTCAAGGCACTTTATCCTACTTACTCCAATTATCTTGAGTCATTGCAAGCAAATGGAAATCTCAAAGATATAACCTTTGACTCTCTTGTGAAAAAATTTGCTAAAAGAGAGAAAGCTTTTGGAAAGAAGACAACCCCTGAATCTTCTGAAGAGACTGTGTGCCTTGCTCATAAAGAAAA
>APFE031270422.1:0-18303 GCA_000404065.3 Pinus taeda | reverse complement strand
AGGACCCACACTTGGATGAAAATCGCCAAGTCCAAGGGTGTGGTGGATATAGGTCCCTTGGAATAACAACTTGAAGAGGCAAGAAAGGAATTGGCTATGGTAAGGCATGTGGAAGGTAGCGAGTGGGCCAAGCTACAAGAAGAAAACGAGCTGCTTAAACAGTAGCTACAGTTACAGGGACACTATAAGGAAGACATGCCCCACACCTTGGGAGAACAACGACAACAGGAGGAGCCCACAACAGACAAAGAAACCCCTGATGAACAACATGGAAGAGATGGGTTGTAGGCTGAAATTGAGGCACTGACTAGACAACTACAGGAGAAGGAATTGCAAGCAGCACAAGAGATACAGTCTCTAAGGCAACAAGTACAAGAGAAGGAGGCCCAACTGGCCTGCATGGCCAGCTGGGCAGTGGAGGAAACGCAGTGTAGGCAACCTACCAAATCATATGCCTTATACCTTAAGGATCAGTGGTTGCAGTTCCAGATTAACACCTTGGCCCAAAGTGGCATTACTCCATTTCAAAACTACCATCAATTCATGGCTTTATGTGATAGTAGCTCATCAGAGGAAAAGGCCAAATTATCGGAGTTCTACCTAAACAACTTGGCCCTTCCCAACATGAAATTGTGGGACCCCAATGCTGCGATAGGAGACGTGCAACTTATGGCCATGGCCTCTTGGCTAAATCATGAATAAAAGAGAGCAGTAGAGGTTTGAAATGTTATGGACAGGGAATTAAAGGAACCACTAATGATCAGAGCAGAGCTAGAGGATCCCTCAGCATTAATATACGCCCACCAGCACTTAGCCAATGACTCATGCCCTAGAAAATTACATTGACCGAAAAGCTCAAGCCATAGCCCATTTTGAGGACATGGAGAGGCTGTTGGTGGATAACTGTGTTCATGCTTGCACCCGGAGGTGGAACACACTGTCCCACAGCCTAAAAATTAGAGAATACCACTCCCCAACAAGGATGAGGGAGGCCCTGGCAAGGGTACCCCTCTACAAATAGTCCATGCAGAATCTTTAGGCCAACTGGATCGGCCTCAAGTTCAGTCCTCCCTTGCTTTTGGGGTTGTTAGAGGGAGTCAAAGAAGAGGAGGAACACAGGCAGTGGGAAGAAGTGGAAAGAAAAGCAGGATTTCATGACCATGAAAAAGGTATCACCTCGGAGGCCTGGGATGTGAGAGAGGCAGTCAAGACAATCAAGAATGATGAGCTGGATTAGTTGCTCAGAGGATAAGCAACCCATTTAGCAGGGGGGTGATGATGAGCCTCGAAATTGGGTAAATTATTAGGCTCATTTTGCCTAACTGTTCTTTGTCAATCCACCATTTTTCATAGTTTATGCATGTTTTTTGAGTATATTTATGTTAGTTGAACGAATGAGGATAGTCACTTGACCAAGAAGGCTAACACATTGTTAATGTAGTTTTTTGGACAAATTTTGGACCAAGGCCAAGCAATTATGAGCTAGATGACAGACAAGCATGAAGGGACAAGGGTGAGGATTCATAGGAAGGGTGTCCCCTGCATTAAATGGCCCATTCCTCAAAATCGCCACCCTTAGCTTAGAGTTTAGCAGGCCACCAAAAAGGATTCCCAAGGGCAGCCGAGCAGTCTTGTGTAAAGTGGTTGATCACTGGCAGTTTGAGCAGCCGAACCCCTTGAGTTAAGGAGGGTTGTTGGAGGCCCTCATAGTGCATAAATAGGAAGGCTTCCAGCCTTCGTAGGTTACTTTTTGAACTATCGTTTTTTTTCTCTATAGTGCTGTTATTTTCTTAGCTCATTTTGTAGCTGCTGTTGTATAAATTTCTTGTGACATGGTTATTTTTGCATAATGGAAAGCAACTTTATTTGGCATCAGTTCTGAGTTTTTCTTACGAGCCTATAGCTCTTGGGGTTGGGCCACACCCAAGTGCCAAGGTTTCCTTTGTGTACTGATATTTGCTTTTTATGTCTTTGCAAAATAATTTATGTTAAGTAGATTAAAATCTTTCTAGTTACCTAGGTCATTGTTGATGATTAAAAAGGCTTTTCATGTTTAGATTGATTTGATAGGTTAATAACAAGGAAGATCTTCAGAAAAAGGTTATCAAGCACATTGGATCTCACCTCTCCCTCAGTGGGATCATGCGCTGGGACCAAGGTGACCTTGCTACCACCAAAAACACTGTCTTTGCTTCACCATGCAATTATTAGTGTTAGATTCTCATTTTCCGAAGTTGATATCAGTTGTGGTTACATGCTTAGGTTCATGATTTCTTAGTTGCATAGTTATTTCATATGATTTCATTGCAAGTAAACTTCTTCTCATTTTCTTTGCTATTATCTAGGTCAGATTAGATTAAAGTAGCTAGGTCTTTGATTTTCTGAATCTTTTTTTGTTCAGTTTGAGCAATAACTTGCAGAGCACCTATAATACCTCTCCATCTACCCGTACTCCATCAATCCCGCATGCTCTTGCATCTAACTCAGATTCTTTCCTTACGTCTACCACATTTGCTCGCTTTGCCCTAATTCCCATATTTTTGTGCAACATTGCTCCACTCCTCCTTGAACAAATCCAACCATCCTCGCCACTCCTCAGCTCCATCCACCAAGTCCTGGACCTCCTCACACCCTTATCTCCCCTCCATACCCACTCCTTCACCTTTCTTCCTCCATCAACCCTCGAAAATCCCCTTTCTAAACATCGTGTAGAAATCACAGAACATCTTGTAGAAATTCCAGAACATCTTGTATAACCCCTGCAGACTTCATGTAGAAGCTCACGAAAGAGGTTTCTTGATAGCCAAACTCTATGAAACTCTTTGGAAGGGTGCTAGGGACCCCTTAGGCCCTCTTCTAACCTTCCCAACCTCCTGCAAGCATTTTCTCTCGCCAATCCACCTCTGCATAGTAAAAAACAGTGAAAGCACATGCATGATAATTCTGACAACTTAGTCAAACATACAAAAAGATGTTTTCTTCAGATATAAGTAGCTTACACACATGTATTTTACCTTCCTAGAAGTCAATGGCACCTCTTTCAGTAGCTTGCATCCTCTTTCATGCATCAGTAGGGCTAGCTGGTAAAATTAGGGTTTGCTAGGGTTTGCATTTCCTTTCAGCTTTTCAGTTTCTTTCTGCAAGTAGAATAGCTTCATTTGAGTTAGCTTCCATCCATAAGTTAAAAATCTTCTTCTCAGAGCTCATAGAAGTTGGCTTAAGCTCCCAGCGGACTTGTGCCAGCTGACCAAGTGACAGCCGCGGCAAGAGCTAGTACTTATGCATACAGCACCATCGCTTCCAAGTTTGTTACGAACTACCGGGTTGATAAAAGTAAAGAAGGGAGTCCCAGGAGTTGCAGCATTATTGCTACAATACTGGAGCCCACCAAAGATTCTTCACTCAAAGAATTTTTCATCGGGTTTGAATAATGTTGATTTGGACTTCTGTGAGAATTGCATTTATGGAAAACAGAAGAGAGTCAGATTTCTCAGAGTTGGGAAAGAAAAGAAGACCGAAAAATTAGAGCTTGTGCATACAGATGTATGGGGACCTGCTCAGGTATCATCTCTTGGTGGCTCTCGTTATTATGTTACTTTTATTGATGATGAAAATAGAAAAACTTGGACTTATTGTATTAAGAATAAATCTGATGTATTTGATACTTTCAAGAAATGGAAAGCTTTGGTTGAGATTGAGACATGAAAGAAATTGAAGTGTCTTAGATCAGACAATGGTGGTGAATATTGCAGCAAAGAGTTTGATAGGTACTATTCAGAGCATGGAATTCGTAGAGAGAAGACAATTCCAAGAACACCACAAGAAGATGGTGTGTCAGAAAGGATGAATAGAACAATCATGGAGCGTGCAAGGTGCATGAGATTGCATGCAGGATTACCTTTACAGTTTTGGGCAGATGTTATAGATATAGTTGTTTATCTAATAAAGAGAGGGCCTTCAAGTTCTTTGGATGGTGGTGTTCCAGAGGAAGCATGGACAGGTAAAAAGGTAAACTACTCTTTTTTAAAGCCTTTTGGTTGTGAGGCCTTTGTCCATATTGATAAAGAAAATAGAACAAAGCTTGAGGCAAATTCAAAGAAATGTACCTTTATTGGATATGGTGTTAATGATTTTGGTTATCACTTATATGATTATGAAAATCACAAAATCATTAGGAGCAGAGATGTAATATTCAATGAAAAGGTCTTGTATAAGATCAATTGCAGGAAAAGAAACAGGAAAAAGAAAACAAAGAATACGCAATTCTTGATGAAATCACTGAAAAAGTAAAGGCACTTGAAAATAATAATAATCAACAACTACAACAAAAACAACCACCACAACAGCAACATGCACCCCAAACACCTGAAAGTGGTGTTAGAATATCTACCAGGATAAGTAGACTCCCTGAACGATACTCTCCTTCTTTATATTATTTATTGTTGACTGATTCTGGTGAACCCGAATGTTATGAAGAAGCAATGCAGGTTGAAAGCAGGAAGAAGTGGGAGGTAGCCATGGAAGAAGAGATGGACTCCTTAATGCATAACCAGACTTGGGACTTAGTTAGGTTTCTTGCAGGAAAAACCACATTGAAGAATAAATGGGTTTACAGGCTGAAGGAAGAAGATGGAGGAAAACAGAGGTACAAAGCTAGATTTGTGGTGAAGGGGTTTGCACAGAAGAAAGGTATTGATTTTAATGAAATATTTTCTCCTGTTGTTAAAATGACTTCAATGCGAACTATTTTAAATCTAGTAGTAGTTGAATATTTTCATCTTGAGCAGTTAGATGTAAAGACAACCTTTCTCCATGGGGATTTGGAGGAAGAGATATATATGCAGCAGCCACAAGGATATGAAGTGAAAGGGAAGGAGAAACTAGTGTGCAGGTTGAAGAAGAGCTTGTATGGCTTAAAACAGGCTTCAAGGCAGTGGTATCTAAAATTTGACAAGTTTATGTCTGAACAAGGTTATACTAGATGTCACTTTGATCATTATGTTTACCTGAAAAAGAAAAATGATGGCAACTATATTATATTGCTATTGTATGTAGATGACATGCTTGTTGTAGGGTCTAACATGCAGGGAATAAATGTGCTCAAAAGAAAATTGGCAAATTCATTTGCAATGAAGGATTTGGGAGCTGCAAAACAAATCCTTGGTATGAGAATCACTAGAGAGGAAAAATCGCAAATTAAAATTGTCTCAGAATGAGTACATACAAAAGGTGTTGAAAAGATTTAATATGCACAATGCAAAACCAGTTAGTACACCTTTTGCTAGCCATTTCAAACTTAGTAAGGAAATGTGCCCAAAGACCAAGAAAACATGGATTATATGTCTAAAGTTCCATATGCATCAACAGTTGGAAGCTTAATGTATGCAATAGTCTGCACAAGGCCTGATATTGTACATGTAGTGGGAGTTGTAAGCGAGTACATGAACAATCCAGGAAAGGAACATTGTATGGCAGTGAAATGGATTCTCAGATATTTGAAAGGTGCCACAGATCAAGCATTATGCTTTGGTGGTTCCAACATTTCTCTACAAGGATATGTTGATGCAGATATGGCAGGTGATAGAGATAACAAGAGGAGCACTACAGGACATGAATTTACTGTTGGTGGAACAACTGTCAGTTGGGTTTCAAAAATCCAAAGTGTTGTTGCACTTTCAACAACAGAAGCAGAGTGTTGCTGCTACAGAGGCTAGTAAAGAAATGATTTGGCTACAAAGGTTTATGGATGAATTGGGTAAGAAGCATGATATGGGCAAGTCATACAATGATAGCCAAAGTGCCATTCATCTTGCAAAGAACTCAGTATCTCATTCTAGGACTAAACACATACAGCTCAAGTACCATTTCATACGATCAGTGTTGGAAGATGGAGAGTTGAACTTGGAAAAGATACACACTAGCGAGAATCCTGTAGATATGCTAAAAAAAAGTTGTAACCAGGGAAAAAATGAGAATATGCCCAGTTTCAATTGGTCTTCAAGGATGACGATGAAGATGAGAAACAACCAGGTCCAAAGAGGAGTCATTGTCTAGAAAATGAAGTAGTGATGGAGTTGTCATTCTCCAAGTGGGAGATTGTTGGATGTGGAGCATGATTGTTTAGAGGTATTTGTTTCAGCCAGACGTATACCCCAGGAAGTTTGTACACCCCTCCATGTGAGGGGTTGTGGGGTGGACCTTTCCCCCCGCGGGGGTCCGGGCGGGCCGATCCCCCCTAGCTGGGGGTTTTGGGGGCCAGCGGTCCCCCAGCAGGGGCTCGGGGGTAGCGCCCCCAAAGCTAAAAACAGATATAAAATTGCCTTGTAAAAGTATAGTAATTTCTAGTCAATCTAGGTTGTTCATTAGGTAGATGATCTGACGATAGAACTTATGTTTAGTTGAGGGTTTTTTTTTCCCTAGAAGGCAACCCCTCTCTTTGTATGAGGGCATTGTATTGAGTCTGTGTAATATATGTGTATTCTCCAAGCGAGAAGCAGAGAGGTGAGACTGTGAGAGAAAACATAAGATATTACAGTGGATCTACTATAGGTTGTGTCTCTTCATTTTGTTGGATAATAGAAAGCAAGGACTGGCTGTTTGGGGTGGACGTAGCCCAAACTGGGTGAACCATGTATATATATATCTCTTGTTTTATGCGTTTTATGTGTTTATATTTCTGCAATATTTTATGTGTTCCATTGCTCCTTAATATATAATTTTCTAACAAATTTAGGGATGTGTTAGATAGTGCTAAATAAATTTGAATTCTCATTCTTTTTCCCTCTTTTGGTTGTATTTTATTGTGATATATATATATATATATATATATATATATATATATATATATAATATATATATATATATATATATATATATACGGTCCTTACAATTGGTATTAGAGCTATGTTGAACCCTTGAGACCTATGGGCCCATGCATGCATGACTAGTTTTGTTAATTATCTCCTTTTGATCAACTATGGCATGGAGAATTTGGGTAAGTTGTATGAAAAACAAGCCAACACCATAACAATTTCTCGCATGTTAATGTCCCATGGTTTGTCATTAAATTTTTCAATTAATAAGAGCAACAACCAAGTTGAATATTAGGAAGCCTATTTTTTACTTGGTTGCAAAGGAAGCATAACTATATCCACTAAGATTGGCTTTTCAAAAAGATTAAGAAACTGTTGAATCTTTGACGTTTTATTTTTAGACAAATTTTGAAGATTAAAAAAAAAAACCCAACTATCATATAAAGAAGGTTTGTCCCTAGTGGAATATAGGAACCCATTTCATAAGACATATTTCCTTATTTTTAACACTCAAGGTATTTATAATTTTCTTAAAGTTTAAGTTTATATGTCCATTCTTTTGTTAGTGGTTGAACATCCCTTGAATATTAGTACAACATCATCGTGAAATATTGCCTATAGATCATTTGCATACCACTGATCTTCCATTAGTGTGTTACTATTTTGTTGTAACTTGTGTATTATATCATTTCATTTTTTTAAAGAAGAACATTCAGTAGCATCTGAATTCATGTCCTTTAGCAATTTGAGATGAAAACAATTGATGATTCCCAGAATCCCAATGCAGATGTGTTCCATTTCTTTTGTGATTTACTTGCTGGTGATTTTTTCCTTAGTATGAATGTAGAAAATCCCACGCAGCTAAAAATAAGAGCTTGCTTCAGAATGATTGCAAGTTTGACTAGAATTGTACAAAACTTAAGCAGAAAATTGTTAGGGAGTAAAGTGTTCCAAGGGAACGCATCTCACTTGTGATATATATATATATATATATATATATATATATTATATATATATATATATATATCTATATCTATATCTATATATATCTATATCTATATCTATATATATATATATATATATATATATATATATATATATATATATATATATAGATAGAGGGTTGGTCCATTTGTGGGTGTATGAAAAAGGCAAGTCAATTGTTTGACAAATTGCCTCAACAAAATTTGGATGCATGGAACGCGATGATTATAGGATGTGCACAACATGGGCTAACAAAGGAGGCCCTTGAGCTCTTTTCAGGAATTGAAATGACAGGAATGAAACCAAAGACATAAATAGGCATGGAGTTTCTGACAATTTGGACCTTTCTGGTTTAAAAAAAAAAAACTCTTGATGGGGATATTATCTTGGAAAGTGTCCCATTTGGAAATATCAGTTTACATAAGATTTACACCTCAAAACTTTGAAGGTGTTTTCTCTTGTCAAAATTATCTGCCATAATCACATCCTCAACATTCCTTGAAGCAGAATGATACATATGTGAACCCAGCTTGCCCATAAAATATATGAATCAAATCTAGATTTTAAACTGAGGCAACGAACCTGACTACCTTGATCAAGCGTCGTTATATTCGCGCAAACTGAAAGAACAATCGAGAAAGTAAAATCATTCGGCCTCAACCCCATCATCAACACTTGTCAAAACACCTTGAGAGGCTTTTCATCTTTCCCATTCAAAGCATACCCTATAATCATTCCCCTCCATGAAACGACATTCCTTTCGGGCATACAATCAAACACTTTCCGTGCTTCCTTGACAACACGACGTTTGGAATACATATCAACAAGAGCACTACCTACAAAGATATCTGAACCAAATCTTGTCTTGAGAATAGATCAAACTCATCCCTCATTGTAGCTTTTCTACCTACTTCCAAGTCAATGCTCACTTTTGCAAGTAAATCTGCTACCACATCTCTAGTATCTATGCTTTGAGGAATAACCCAAGTCTGCATAGATGCTTCTTGTTGTACCTTCGCATGGAAATTATTCTAAGAAGGTTTTATGTTCACACAAAAAATTGCACTGAAATTGGTAATAATCCCTTCATTATAAGGGTTAACTTTGTTGTCACATTGATACCAGAAATTTTCATATGTAGTCTGATTTATGCTTATGAGGTATAGATGAAAGAGTGTGAGTCCACCAACAAACCAAACAGTAATAAAAGTATAAATCATGAGAGCAATAGATGCCAGAGAGTGTCTCATTGCTTGCCAAATTGTATGTTTGTTGTCATCCATTAGGAACTTGATATCTAATGCTGACATCGCAAAAATATAAATGCACAGAACAATGCAAGAAGACACAAACATGAAGAAGAAACAATAATTTCGCTATCCGATGCATTGCCCCACCCAAGGGAAATGATGGTCAAACCTTTCAGCACAGTTATTACAAATTGAGCAGTGAGAGCAATGTGGGGGACAATATAGCATACAAGTATCATAGTACTTGACTTTAATTGTCACTCCATTCACGGTAACATCCTTTGTCCATGGTAATCTTAATCGTGGTGTCTGGCTACCTGCCAATTCCGCAGGAGAATTTGCTAAATCAAAAATATCTTCAGGCTCTGGTGGATGTGGAGCACATGGAACAATACCTGGATCCCTGGCAGAGGTAAGCAAGAGCAGCACCAACACATAAATTGTATACACAATTGTCACCACAAGAATTGCATAACCACTGTTGTACCCCAAAAATTTGTGCAAAAATTTCCTAGCAACAAAGACGCAAAATATTGCAACGGGAATAACAATCAGGGACAACATGACAACCAAAGACCGTACATCAGGTCCAAATATGAGTCTTCCATGAAAAAGAAAAATTATTACTGCCTTTCCAGACTTGATAAATGTGTTGGGCCATCTGTTCCTTGTTTATGAATAAATCGCAGAAAGCCACAGTCTAAAACCATTAAAATAATCCTTCCTTCATTTTGCACATCGTTTCGATACCGCCTTTGTTGCCAGCAAGCTTATTGACATCAATTAACAGAAAACTTGGTCACAACCATTGCCTAGCTCCCGCATTTCATAGTACAAAGGCTTTCTTGAAGCTGAAAATTAGTATAAGGAAATCCTGACTGCTTCCATTATCAACGAGGTTTGAGTGTGGACTCCGGCCTCCGACCTTTGTGATAAATTGAAAGTGGTTTCCCAACTCAGACAAATCGAGCTCAAAAGAAATTTACCAGGGTAGGGAATTAGTGTGCTGGAGCAGTTTTCTCATCAATACATGACTTTTCAATACTGGAAAAATGACCCATTGCCTGGGGAAGTGTAGGGTGAGGAAACTAATGCTGAGAAACAGAGCATCCTCCTGTGCAAAATGATGTTGCCTTTGTTAGCGCCCATTTTTTTGGAGCATATGTATGAGACATTGAACCATTCTTAGCTATCACGAGAGATAAATCGAAATTACTGGAGAAATGACCACTTCAACTTTCTTGGTTGCTGCACCAAATCTCATTGTTAATAATAAATCCCTTAGGAGTGGATAGCCTCAGTACACTGATTTTAAATCCATTACAAAATGCAGAGGAACCCATGAAATTAAAATGAAATGCAATCAAAACCCAGGGACCATAAAGAGCGAATTTTGAACTATAACTTTAGTTTAGCTGCTTGTTACCATAACCGATCCCATAAGTAAGATACCGTCGATGCATTATCTTTATCAGATGCATTACTTTTTCCAAACTTTACTGTGTGTTATCTATGCATATTTATTTCACAATATCTTCTCATAGCGCCACGCCCCTTTCGCCAAAATTTACAGCGTGTGGATCCAGATTTCCACTAGTATGCGATGAAATATGAAGACATTTGAACAGTTCTAGCTGACTCAACTCTTCAATGCTCTTCAGCTTTGAAGACACCTCTGCTTTCATCAAATCTAGTAGTGATATTAGATATTCAAGATAAATGGTTTCTTGAACTGATGTTGAACTGGAAATGCAAGAATGAGTGGCTTACGAAATTGCTAAGCAACATCAGATCTTCTTTCGTATAACCCACGTTGATTGACACGTATAACCCATTTGCGCCATATTTTTAATTTTCTTTAAAGAAGAAACAGTTCCCAGATTCATTTTTCTGTTCTCAAAAACATAAAATAATGTCCATTTTCAATAATGCTCCACATGAATTCAGGAATATGAGCAAAATTTTATTTGAGAAATCCAATATTGCTGTTATGATTTTGTTTCGTGATGGCTATTTAGAAATTTACCCACTTATGAATTAAAACTGTCCACGATTTTCATTCTCCTTGTTACATCGAAATCTTTTCCCTTTGATGTTAATTTAGACCTGGTTCAGCCCAACAGTGCAGAAAGCGAGAGATGATAATGAAATATAATGATCCACTTAAATTAATTAAATAAAAATGACCTCATCCACCTAATATAAAAAGTAAATTATAAAATTATTTTTTTTGTATTTATAATTTACAATTAAATTGTGTATAGTATCGAGATTGAAAAAAAAAAAATTCTATGCATATATATGAGAATATCCCATACCCATTATTTGGTATCTAATTTTGTATGTGGTTGAGTGTATGGTGTATTTGAGTTTACAACTAAATTATTATGGTGTATTTTCCAATTGTCACTTGTTTGGGTGTATAATTTGAATATGTCTATATGGTGAGCTCTCTCTTATTAGTCTACAATGTGTATGTAATTGGATGTACAATTTACTTGGATACAAAACCAATTATCAATTTATTTATTTATTAATAAATTAATTAATTAATTGTGATGTATAATAAGTTTTGAGTATGACTTTATAAAATAATGTTTTTATAATGAATTTATTCATATATTCATACTTATTAAGTAAATAAAGAGTAGCCTCATTTTGTTGTCTATATATTTATTTTATTGGTTGATTGTTTCTAATTTTCTAAAATTTCATAATCCATTGATTTATTATTTTATATATGTAAAATTTTGAAATGGAAGAGTATATATTGTTTATTTTATCTGTTGATTGTTTTTAATTTCTAAAAGTTCATAATTCATTTGATTTATGGTTTTATATATGTAAATTTTTTTGAATGGAAGAATATATATTATTTATGTTCAAAGTAGTGTTATGGTTGATGTAGTATGTTGTTATATGTGCTGAAAGAGGGGTTAAAAAGTATAATTTATGGAGGGGTGTTCATTTTCCAATTTATTACCTAGAGGGAATCACAGGGTACCTCAACAAACTCGTCATCCACAACAACACCAACCAATGTTCATGAAATACGAAGTTTCATGGGCATGGCAGGGCATTATTGTAGATTTGTCAAAGGGTTTTTCAAAGATAGCAAGCCCCATTACTGAGCTCCAAAGAAAGAACAAGAAATTCATATGGAATGAAAAATGTGAAGAGGCATTCAAAGGGTTAAAGGGGTTATTAACAACAACACCAATTTTGAAGGTGCCATATATGGAACAAGAATTTTTGGTTTGCACTGATGCCTCCAAGGAAGAGTTGGGTTGTGTGTTAATGCAAGAAAGAAGAGTAATAGCTTATGCATCAAGGAAGCATAGAACCCACGAAGAAAACTACGCAACCCATTATCTAGAGATAACAACGATTGTTTATGCACTAAAGATCTGGAGACACTACCTTCTATAAAGGAAGCTTTATCTTAGGACTGACCATTGTGGGCTACAACACATATTTCACTCAAGACCACTTAAATGAAAGACAAAGACGATGGTTTGAGCTAATTAGTGAATATGATTTTGATATCACTTACATAAAAGGAACGGTAAATAGGGTGGTTGATGCTTTAAGTAGGAGGCCTCGGATATTTTCAGTGATTCCCTTAAAGACAAATTTGAGGGAGAAACTGCTTGATTTACAATTTAAAGACACCTGGTACCAGGAGGTTAGCAAAAGTTTGAGGGAGGATGAAATAAGGGTCCAAAAATATGAAGAATACTTCCTTGATAACGATGGGCTACTACAATTTTAGGGAAGGATATATGTACCACCAAATGTAGATATACACTAGTTAGTCTTGAATGAAGCACATCGCGCAATATACATGGCACACCCTAGTGTTAAGAAGATGAGTGTGGACCTGAAACCACTCTTCTTTTGGAAAGGGATGAAGAAGGACATCGTGAACTGGGTAACAATATGCTTAGAGTGTCAACAAGTAAAAGTTGAACATATACATCCAACAGGGTTATTGAAACCCATGAGATACCAAGATCTAAAGGGGAAGTTACATCAATGGACTTCATTGTGGGACCTTTTTGAAATCTTAGAAAGGAAAGCGCCAGTGGCATATAGGCCTGCCTTACCTCCATCTTTAGCGCGTATGCATGATGTGTTTCATGTTTCTGTTTTGCGTCATTATATTTCAAGATCTTTCGCATGTTATTGACTTTGGTCATTTCAGGTTTCGGACAAGGGAACAGTGATGGCCGAACCAGTTTACATACTGGATCAATGAACCTTGTAGCTTAGACGACTATTAAGGGACCAGGTTAAGGTCTAGTGGGATAGTTATAGGCCGAATTGAACTACTTTGGAGGACATCAAAGAGATGCGTCACCATTTTCCTTACCTATTCCAAGGACTTCGAGACGAAGTTCATTATTGAGATGGAGTGTATGTAGTGCCCCGCGCTAGTTGACTGGCAATGATATGTCATTAACATTTATTTAGCCCTAAGGCCCACACTTTATTCTTTGAGGACCTCGGGTTGAAGATCCAAACATATGACTCTATAATTAGTGGTTGTGATGTTTATGTATGTTCTCCATTGATATTATGATGAAGATAGCGTTAATGGTTATGTATGTATGTATTGGTGTTATGATGATTGTAGCAATTATGGATATGTATGCTCTCTACTGATATCATGATGATAATAGCTTTGATGGATAGGTATGTTTCCATTCATGTTATGATGATGATAGCCATGATGGATGTGCCCCCATGTTACCTACTTGCATTAGTTCTGGTTCACAATGAGCAATGATGCGAATGACTAGGTGATGTTAATGATGATATTATTACAATGACTAACACTGGGAAACTTTGTTACTGATGATTATTGAGTATGGCAGGAAACCATCAGAGATACTCGCGTATGACGAGTTGGCAACACCTGGTTTGATGAAAATTTATATTATTTTATCTTTGAAATTGTAAGTCGATTTTGAAACTTGATATATATGTTTATCTATATTCTAATGATATGTTAATGGTTGTAGGCACAAATTAGTTGCTTGGCCGAATGACTCACATATGGGTGACGGGTTTTTACAAGTGGATGGAACTACATGGGAGGGGAGGGACAGTGTCCTTGATCTCACCCACTAGCACTCCCACCGTGACTTGGGCTGGAAATGTTGAAACACCTTCGCCTTGAAGATCACGATGCCATGAGGGTAGGTTCCATAGTTGGTTCGCTCATGAGGATTTTACCAGGGGGCGTGCATCAAGGTAGATTCCTTGATCCCTAACACCATTAGTCTCACTATAGCAGGCAACATAAGAGATGATAGTGGTCTATTTTGTTGCACCTATACTTTCCCCTCGTAGTCACTGAATGCTTGAAGGGCAAGTGGTGTGGCACCCTTGGAACTTCAAGGGAATTTATTGAAGGGCATGACCAACTTGGCACCCTTGGCATCGAAAATAAACTATTAGGCATGGCACCCTTGGAACATTGAGGGAAGTTCTTGAAGGGCATGACCAAACTTGGCACCCTTGGAATCATTAAAAATACTAAGTAAATTTACATCAAGGGTAAATGATGTTAGAAACTGAGATAATTAAAGCAAAAATAAAACTTGGGTTAAGAGGATCATAAGAAGAAATAAAATAGGTTACCTTAAAAACTCTACCCTTCCCATGTTGGAAAATAGTAGGTAAATTATATAGTTTGAATAGGTAAAAGGGGAAAGAGGGACATAATTGTAAGGATAAAGATTAAACCTAAAATGGTTAAACCTAATTAAGAGAAGAGGATGGTGAATTAAAATAAGATCAATAAATTAAATTTTACAGAATTGTAGAGAACCTCCATGTGGCAACAACCAGCATAAGAATATCCATCTAAGAGATAACTTGAGTTAAATTAGGGAGTAGATAGGGGATCAAATCTTGACTCATTATTTGACTTTAGTAATGAACACAAATTAAGGAGTAAAAAGCGGGATCAAGAGGCAAGTAGGAGAAGAAATAGGAATCTTGTTGAGGTGAGGAAAATATTAGTTTTAAATTAAAATTTAAGTAAATAATTTTGGAGACCCTTGATGAGAGAGTGACACATGAGTGGGTGAATAATCAAACTATTAGATTATAAAAAATTATTAATTATGCATGACATGCCAAGTGTCACCTATGAGGATTCCTATGAAAGAGGGGGCAAGCCATGAAAGAGAAGACTTTTTTGGGAACCCTATTGTTGAATGGATGTGACTATGTCAGAGCAATGATTACGAAATTATAGTGAGTTTTGTGAGGTAGAGGATTGTAGAGAGGGGACTCTTGAGCCAAGGAGGGCTCTGCTCTACTAGCTATTGCATTCCTCCATTATACAACCCCATTGCAGCTCGAGGGTCCTTCACCTTTCTTCCTCCATCAACCCTCAAAAATCCCCTTTCTAAACATCCTGTAGAAATCACAGAACATCTTGTAGAAATTCCAGAACATCCCGTAGAACCCCTGCAGACTTCCTGTAGAAGCTCATGAAAGCGGTTTCTTGATAGCCAAACTCCGTGAAACTCTCTAGAAGGGTGCTAGGGACCTCTTAGGCCCTCTTATTACCTTCCCAACCTCCTGCAAGCATTTTCTCTCGCCAATCCACCTCTACATAGTCAAAAACAGTGAAAGCACATGCATGATAATTCTAACAACTTAGTCAAAAATACAAAAATATGTTTTCTTCAGATAGAAGTAGCTTACACACATGTATTTTACCTTCCTAGAAGTCAATGGCATCTCTTTCAATAGCTTGCATCCTCTTTCTTGCATCAGTAGGGCTAGCTAGTAAAATTAGGGTTTGCTAGGGTTTTCATTTCCTTTCATCTTTTCAGTTTCTTTCTGCAAGTAGATTAGCTTCATTTGAGTTAGCTTCCATCCATTAGTTAAAAATATTCTTCTCAGAGCTCATAGAAGTTGGCTTAAGCTCCTAGCGGACTTGTGCCAGCTAACCAAGTGACAGCCGTGGCAAGAGCTAGTACTTGTGCATACAGCACCATCGCTTCCAAGTTTGTTACGAACTACCGGGTTGATAAAAGTAAAGAAGGGAGTCCCAGGAGTTGCAGCATTATTGCTGCAATACTGGAGCCCACCAAAGATTCTTCACTCAAGGAATTTGTTGCCAGGTTTGAATAATGTTGATTTGGACTTCCGTGAGAATTGCATTTATGGAAAACAGAAGAGAGTCAGATTTCTCAGAGTTGGGAAAGAAAAGAAGAGCGAAAAATTAGAGCTTGTGCATACAGATGTATGGGGACCTACTCAGGTATCATCTCTTGGTGGCTCTCGTTATTATGTTATTTTTATTGATGATGCAACTAGAAAAACTTTGATTTATTGTATTAAGAATAAATCTGATGTATTTGATACTTTCAAGAAATGGAAAGCTTTGGTTGAGATTGAGACATGAAATAAATTGAAGTGTCTTACGTCAAACAATGGAGGTGAATATTGCGGCAAAGAGTTTGATAGGTACTATTCAGAGCATGGAATTCGTAGAGAGAAGGCAATTCCAAGAACACCACAAGAAGATGGTGTGTCAGAAAGGATGAACATAAAAATCATGGAGCGTGCAAGGTGCATGAGATTGCATGCAGGATTACCTTTACAGTTTTGGGCAGATGCTATAGGTACTGTTGTTTATCTAATAAAGAGAGGGACTTCAAGTTCTTTGGATGGTGGTGTTCTAGAGGAAGCATGGACAGGTAAAAAGGTAAACTACTCTTTTTTAAAGCCTTTTGGTTGTGAGGCCTTTGTCCATATTGATAAAGAAAATAGAACAAAGCTTGAGGCAAAGTCAAAGAAATGTACTTTTATTGGATATGGTGTTAATGATTTTGGTTATCGCTTATATGATTATGAAAATCACAAAATCATTAGGAGCAGAGATGTAATATTCAATGAAAAGTTCTTGTATAAGAATCAGTTGCAGGAAAATAAATGTGAAGAAGAAAACAAGGAATACACAGTTCTTGATTAAATCACTGAAAAAGTAAAGGTGCTTGAAAATAATAATAATTAACAACCACAACAACAACAACCACCACAATAGCAACAAGCACCCCAAACACCTGAAAGTGGTGTTAGAAGATCTACCAAGATAAGTAGACCCCCTGAACGATACTCTCCTTCTTTATATTATTTATTGTTGACTGATTCTGGTGAACACGAATGTTATGAAGAAGCAATGCAGGTTGAAAGCAGGAAGAAGTGGAAGGTAGCCATGTAAGAAGAGATGGACTCCTTAATGCATAACCAGACTTGGGACTTAGTTAGGTTGCTTGCAGGAAAAACCAAATTGAAGAATAAATGGGTTTACAGGCTGAAGGAAGAATATGGAGGAAAACAGAGGTACAAAGCTAGACTTGTGGTGAAGGGGTTTGCACAAAAGAAAGGTATTGATTTTAATGAAATATTTTCTCCTGCCGTTAAAATGACTTCAATGAGAACTATTTTAAATCTAGTAGTAGTTGAAGATTTGCATCTTGAGCAGTTAGATGTAAAGACAACCTTTCTCCATGGGGATTTGGAGGAAGAGATATATATGCAGCAGCCACAAGGATATGAAGTGAAAGGGAAGGAGAAACTTGTGTGCAGGTTGAAGAAGAGCTTGTATGGCTTAAAACAGGCTCCAAGGCAGTGGTATCTAAAATTTGACAAGTTTATGTCTGAACAGGGTTATACTAGATGTCACTCTGATCATTGTGTTTATCTGAAAAAGCAAAATGATGGCAGCTATATTATATTGTTATTGTATGTAGATGACATGCTTGTTGCAGGATCTAACATGCAGGGAATAAATGTGCTCAAAAGAAAATTGGCAAATTCATTTGCAATGAAGGATTTGGGAGCTGCAAAAAAAATCCTTGGTATGAGAATAACTAGAGATAGGAAAAATCATAAATTAACATTGTCTCAGAATGAGTACATACAAAAGGTGTTGAAAAGATTTAACATGCACAATGCAAAAACAGTTAGTACACCTTTTGCTAGCCATTTCAAACTTAGTAAGGAAATGTGCCCAAAGACCCTAGAAGACATGGATTATATGTCTAAAGTTCCATATGCATCAGCAGTTGGAAGCTTAATGTATGCAATGGTCTGCACAAGGCCTGATATTGCACATGCAGTGGGAGTTGTAAGCGGGTACATGAACAATCCAGGAAAGGAACATTGGATGGCAGTGAAATGGATTCTCAGATATTTGAAAGGTACCACAGATCAAGCATTATGCTTTG